>JAODAC010029441.1:0-15378 GCA_027575185.1 Mimaenictus wilsoni
TTCTTTTGGGACGAGCCAAGGAATCAGACTTTGTCAGTGGTACCTTGCAGAGCTGAGTTTTTTGGTTCGCAACATTTGCCTTGCACCACGAGGATTATCCCTCTTCTCACAGTTGAATCTCCTTCAGTCACTGAACCATGGTGAGTCCCTAAAATGACTCTAGACCAAAAACTTGGTCCTTATCCCATTCTTGGCTAGATCTTCTCCTAACACCTGGGACCTTGATATCATCTTTTTTTGAACCATCTAATCATAGCTTGCAACTTCCAGACTATATCTAGTTAATGCGAAAACTCCGCCAGAAAAGAAGTGAATTAACTTTTATATAGCCACATAAGTACAACTACTCTTTATTCTAAAGAAACAGTGTTTAACTATTCCAAAATTATTTTTGCAGAATAATAGTCACCATCAATTCTGAACTTTTAGTTTCCCCTCTTAATCCCGGTTAGTTCTCAGAACTTAAAGAATGAGGTCTATGAACAAAAAGTGGTCCCAGATTGTTTTTAGGACTTTCCAAGTCGCAATTTGATTGCTATCGATTGAAATGAACAAAAAGGCACGAGCACACGAAATGTGCGTGTCACGCAAGTCACGCCATCACAGTTTTCCGCGAAATTCCACCATCTCGTCATTATGACCTCTTTCGCCTTTTTGTGTGTGTTTTTTTTTTGCATCCCTACTCTACCACTTCGTTAAACCAACGATTGTGAACGCTAATTAACTCAATTTTCAACTGTCATAAAAGTTGACTCCATTCATGGGTATGAAGTTGGAAAACCTCCTTCCATCATCAGTCCTACTGCCACCACCTCGACTGCCATCGCTTGCCCTCCGTCGGCTAGTGATGTATGTGCTCATCGATCGATTTGCGTGGCCTATGTGACCGGGGGGCGGCGGCGGCGGGAACGCTGCGAGCCGCGCAACGAGTCAATTTTCAAATCAAGCCGTTGCGCATCACCTGAACGCATTTTCGAGTGTCTCTCTTCGAGATTGTCAAGCTAATGACAACAGAACCGCACACCTCTAACCTCCTCGCAATTGATGCAGTATGTCTAGGCGTGATTAAATCCGTGCGTTATAATCATCAAGATAAGAGCTCTGCAGTTCAGCCACATTTCCGAATGGGGAAAGTTGGCGCAATGCTTGAGGGGGTTCAACATGTGCTGTCGTAAAATTGTTGGAATAGTTTCAGGAAATTACTATCATTCCACCAGCCGCATTGAAGGAGGCAATTTGGAAGCCACAAGTATTTCGAAATGGCACCGATTAAATGGCACGAAATTATTTTTTGCAGTCGAGTCGTCTGTCGTCAGAGATATCAGCAATCGACTTCGGGACATCAGGAGCAGTTTATCAAGGAGATGTGTCTCCACGAACGTCTGCAACCTTATGCTTTGGGTGGGGTGAGGTTAAGGAGAGAGTTCTGCGATCCTATTTTGGAGAAAGTTGGATCGAGAGATATCATCAAACTTACAGTGGAAGAGGAACGTAGATTGGAACATATTTTAGGAACTGATCCTAAAGAACTCTAATTGGACAATGAAGAATACAATTTTCAAACAGAATTTCATAAAAAATTGTACTTGTAAAATGAAATACAAAACCAATTTAGACTAATTGTAATTTTCTTAATATTGGGTCTTTTTAAAAGTGACTAATTGTTAAAGGATGGGAATTTTTGAAGGGATGCAGAGTCACCGCTGCCGCTGAAACAACAATTTGCTCATCGCTTTGTAGATTGGTTAAGTAGCTCCATGTTGGTTATGGAGACAGAATGGGAAGGGCATTGGATCAGGCGCTACAAATTGGCACACGCCAAATTGTTCCTGGCTGAGGGTATAATAGGCAAGTTTCCCGCAGGAGACCTAAGCAGGAAAAACTTGAGGGAGCTACAGGGTTCGTGATCGACTCTTTCAAGTTCAATAAAAATGCTTCCCCAGTGGCCTGATGTGTCGGTAGTGTGATAGCGAGTCAGGAGACACCTCACCACTTACTTATGAAATGTCCCAGGCTCGAAGAGTCGGTAGGAAAAAAACTGCTCACGAGAACCTCTTGCAATGTTCTATTGAATGACCTAATGAAGTACACTAGTATGCTAAGGGATACCATAAATACTTAAATGAGGGAAATGTACCATAGACAAATGTCGGTCTCCTTCAAAATAGAACTACATGTTCAATACATACAATACATACATAAATCACGAGTATCATCTGAGATCTTGAATCACACTGGTAATCTATCCAAAGGAAACTAAAAGTTCCATAGTTATCCAGAAGAATTCTGGGAGTATATTAGTATGCCCGGTATGTGTGACATTGCGGGTAGGAGGAAAAGAAGGTCCGATAATTCAAATTAGCCCATGTTCTGTAAGATCAGTAAGACTAGATCCTTGTCTACGCCAGAAACGACCACGAAATCTTGGGCCCAATGTGAAGATTTCCTTCAATTTCTGCCCCTCCAGAAACCTCGCAGGAGAAATATAAAAACGCTACGCCATCTGAAGTCCCCATTCCCTTCAGTCAAATCTCTTCACATCAGTCGAAATCAGTTCCAGTCTCACACATCAGTTACCCTACTTAAATTCTTGGCTTCACTTCACTTCCCCAGTTCTTTACTTCAACCATACTCTACAGTTATATTTAAAGCTTTAAACCCAGTAGAAGGACTGAACAAGAACCGAAGATCATAAGATTTGATCCTCCCTCTAAGAATATCATCAACAAAACTCAGAAGAAATAGAGATACCAGAGTGGAGGTAGCAAAGGTAAAGAAATCCGATACCGTCCCGATAATGTAATAGTTCTTACAAAGTTCGAAGTTATGAATTTCCAGAAAAGTAGAAGGACTGAACAAGAACCGAAGATCATAGGATTTGATCCTCCCTCTAAGAATATCATCAACAAAACTCAGAAGAGATAGAGATACCAGAGTGGAGGTAGCAAAGGTAAATAAATCTACTGACGTCCAGATAATGCAATAGTTCTTGCAAAGTTCAAAGTTATGAATTACCAGAAAATGAAGTATTGTATCATTAATAATACGAAAAAGTACAAACAATTCCGACTGAAGTAAACAAACACTTAGATTTGATTTTGTTTACTTGCGTCCAACGAATTTTGTAACAATATTTACAGTGTAATTGTCATTTATCATTGACACTTGTCCCTTGTAAACATGTTTGCCAACGCATTTCAGAGCGGCTTTCTCTCGATTTTCTACAGTGTTGGCTCAGCACCCTTGGGCATATGGGAGAAATCGGTAATCATTAATTAGTCAACCCTAAACCAACTTTCGTTCAAAAGCTAAACAAACATAACATAAAGGTGAAGAATGGTCATATCCGTCGAATTGTCGATGAAGAAGTGAAATCCTTGGTGTTGGAAATCGCTGGTACGAACGTTGCAACAACCTACATAACATGTCCAATTAAACCACGCGCCTCGTTGGGCATCAAGCTCCCATTTCTGGTAATGGTTGTCAAGAATATGAAAAAGTATTTCACCTTCGAAATACAGATCATTGGTAAGCATGACGCAGCGAGTTGAAGTTGATCGATTGCATTTGTGCGTTTCTTGTTTTTCTTACCAGATGATAAAGATATGCGACGCCGCTTTCGCGTCTCCAATTTCCAGTCGACAACCAAGGTGCGACCTTTCTGCACGACAATGCCGATCGGATTGAGTTCCGGCTGGAATCAGATCCAGTTCAATCTCGCCGACTTCACGCGACGTGCTTACGGTAGAAACCCAAATCTCCGACATACAAACAGGAAATAACTCGAGACTATTTACGTCCATTCTGTTCTCTTTGCTCGTAGGTACAGTGTACATGGAGACGATTCGTGTACAGGTTCATGCGAACGCTCGCCTTCGCAGGATCTACTTCTCTGATAGACTCTACACCGAAGAGGAGCTTCCTAGTGAGTATAAGCTCTTCATGCCGTTGCAGAAGGCTGAGAAGGGTAAGGGTAAAGTTAAGGATAGACCCAGTAAGGAGTCGAAGGACTCTAAGATAAGGGAAGAAGTAGAGTTGCAAGAAAAAGAGAAGGAACCCGAAGAGCCGTTAGGTGCACCGCCAACTCCTGTAGAGGCCCCTAATAAGATAGAAGAAGAGGAGGACAAAGAGGGTGGTTCTTCGATTGAGCCTGCACCCGGTGACTTGGCACCCGTTGATGAAGTTGAGACCGATAAAGAGGAGACTGATGGAGAAGGTGGGGATACTGCGGATGAACGTCCACCGACTGAAGGTGAAGCTGGAAATGTGGGAGAAGCAGCAGAAGGTGCTGAAGAGTCTCCGGAGGAAGGTGGTGATGAAGGGGAAACAGCTGAAGCACCTCCTGCTGAAGAGGGAGAAGCTACCGAGGCACAGGAGGCTGAGGCTACAGAGCCTAACGAGGAAGGTGAAGCTGAAACTTAATTCATATCATCGTATCAAGATTTTGTATAAATATATTGTATAAAAGGTTAAATTATTATAACATGGTAACATCCTATAATTTGATGTCCTAGAATAACTGAGGGAATTTCAAATTTCGCGCTATTTTTATTCTGTAAAGAATGTAATTCATTTTACGACTTTGAAATGAATGGAATATTGTGATAGGCGTTCCATAAATTCTATAATTATTTTCTTATCTGATATAAATATATTGTATTTATTAAATGTAATAAATCTTGAAATAAGTTTAGAAATTATTCAGGTGGTGCAATCTATTATGCACTAGTCAAACTTATCTCTTTATTAAAATAATACAATTTGCCAGGCATTTACGTAGAAATAATTATTCATATAATCATTAATTCTGTCGAAAAGATATACTATAATTTTTCTAAGAGAACATTAAAAATTAAATTTACAAAAGGGATAACAGCTCCATCTGTTATAAAATAGTAAAAGTTTCTTGTCAATCGGGAAAGATCGTAAATTTTCGTCCTTTATCTTCGTAAAACATGACAATCAACTGTCAAAAATATTACTCGGCAAAATATTTTTGACAGCAAAGGTAGGAAAACATTTCGAAGACGCTGTCCACTAAGTCATAAAGTTTTGCTAAAAATTCTGTGAGAACACACCCTCGACCATGGTCACCGAAGTCGCCGACGTGGAGATGAAGAACGCGGACAGCCCTGCACCCGACACCGCCGAGCCGAAGAAAGATACGGACGCACAGAGCACGATCGAAATCCGTGAACATGCCCGGCAGATCGAGAAAGCGATCGCCAACAAAGAAAACCGTTTCATTTTGCGTGTCCTCCGTGGCTTACCTGCGACTAGGCGTAAACTCAACGGCACCGTGCTGCGCAACCTCATCACGCAAATCTACCCGATCGCTGAGCGCGATGCTCTTCTACAATTCGTCGAAGAACCTTCAGCCACTTCGGAGAACACGGAGCAGACCACTCGTATTCGCTCCGCTGTGAAGACGCCAGTGCCTGAAGTCGACGCCTACATTCATCTCCTCATCCTGGTGAGATTGATCGACACAAACAAGCTGGACACAGCCTGGAAGTGCACCGACTTACTGATGACGAAAGTAAGCAACCAAAACCGCCGTACTTTAGATCATATTGCAGCCAAGTGTTATTTCTACCACTCACGCGTTGCTGAGCTTACCAATAAGCTCGAGACGATTAGAAGTTTTCTCCATGCGAGGCTTAGGACTGCAACGTTGAGGAATGATTTCGAAGGACAAGCTGTGTTAATCAACTGTTTGTTAAGGAATTACCTGCATTACTACCTCTACGATCAGTCGGATAAACTGGTGAGTAAATGTGTTTATCCAGAAACGGCTAGCAATAACGAATGGGCGAGATTTTTGTACTATTTGGGACGGATTAAAGCAGCTCGTTTGGAGTACAGTCTTGCTCACAAACACCTGGTGCAAGCTATGCGTAAAGCGCCTCAAAATGCAGCAGTAGGCTTCCGCCAAACTGTACAGAAATTCCTTATCGTAGTCGAACTTCTTTTGGGTGACATCCCCGAAAGGCAGATTTTCCGCCAGGCTTCGATGAGGAAATCTCTTGGCCCATACTTCCAACTTACTCAAGCTGTGCGCATGGGTAATCTGCAGCGTTTCGGTGAAGTTTTGGAGAACTTCAGCCCACAATTCCGTCAGGATCATACCTTTACGTTGATCCTACGTCTTCGTCATAATGTCATCAAGACAGCAATCAGGGCGATTGGTCTTTCTTACTCGAGAATTTCACCTCAGGATATTGCTGTGAAGTTGGGACTTGACTCTGCTGAAGATGCTGAGTTTATCGTCGCTAAAGCCATTCGCGATGGTGTTATCGAGGCTACTTTGGACCCAGATGGTGGTTTTATGCGTAGTAAGGAGAGTACTGATATTTATTGTACTAGAGACCCACAGGCTGCGTTCCATCAACGTATTTCTTTCTGTCTGGATTTGCATAATCAAAGTGTGAAGGCCATGAGATACCCACCGAAGGCGTACGGAAAGGAGTTGGAGTCGGCTGAGGAAAGACGTGAGAGAGAACAACAGGATCTGGAGCTTGCTAAAGAAATGGCTGAAGAGGACGACGATGGTTTTCCTTAAACTGTATTAAATTTTGTCTGCGAAAAATTTACATTAATATACAGAGGATAGATTTGTGTCTTTTCTGAATAATGCTTTGTATCGAAATTTAATTGGTATAATTAATAAAAACTTGGTTTTTAAAATTGGTCCGGTTGATGATTTTAAGATAGAATTTTGCATTCTGCTTCTTTTCGAATATGTTCATTTTGGTCTGCCTATAGCTTCCTGTGGGTTCCAGTCTAGGGCAAACGCCGCATAATTGCACGGGTTGACTCTTCAATAATGATGTATGCATCTCAAGTATGGCACACTGCACTGACTAATAATAAATCAAAGAACACCTTGCTTGGGATCCAGAGAAGAGCGGTAATCGGCGTAACGGGAGCATACCGCACTGTCTCCAACGTCGCCATACTTGTGATAAGCGGAGTGGTGCCCATAAATCGCCGTATAGTAGTAGCGACAAAGCGATGGAAGGAAGGCTCTGCATACCAGCAGAAAGCAGACACGCTAAATACTTGGCCAGAACACTGGAGGGATGCTAGCTGGGGTAAGTGGACCAGAAGGCTATTTCCCAGACCTCAAAATAAGGATAGAACGGCCACACGGAGAGACAAACTTCTGGCTTATCCAATTTTTGTCAGGGCTTAGCAGAGCACACATACCTTTACTGCAGGCGATGAGAGAAGTATAACGAAGGAAATTGGGCAGTCTTTGCAGCCTATGTGAAAGCTCTTTCACAAGACAAACAGAAGGAGGAAACTGACATTCTACTGAGCACAGGCTACCTAGGGTAGTTCACACAAACCCTCTGATATCCCGCAACTGGTTCCATATTTTTGTTTTATATAAACGGTAGGAAACAAGTATGAGATGAACACCGTGCGACAAATGGCGCCTCTCAACTTGCTCAAAGGTACATTTCCTCCGGTTGCAACGCCCAAAATAAAACTGCGATTCCGACTGACCTTCGGAGGGTATATCCGATCCAAAGCCATTGGTATATTTTGATATCCGTTAGTGTCTCCGAACACGCTAAAATTGTATCAAATAAAAGAGGATAACATTCTCCATGGCAAAATGTGAAAACATTCGGAAAAAGTTAGTTTTCGAGAATCTCAGTTACAAATAAATTATATTACAATGAAAATCTTTCTCGCATTTAAGACTTTTATTATTTATTTTCCATTTGTTACAAATTGCAATTCGTACAATTACATTCAAAATATTTTTTATTACTATACTATTATTATATCATTAAATATTTGTTATTTTTAATTCTTTGTACATCGTAAGTTTTACGTATGAAAATGTGTTCATTTAAATTCTAAAATTTCGGCCGTCCAAGTGGCACAGTGGCAGAGTCGATGGATCCGGATCGTGACCTCAGATTGAAATTTGCAACAAAAGGAAAATAAATAATAAAACTTTTTAAATGCGAGAAAAACTTTCATTGTAATATAATTCAGCTCTCAATAGCAATAAAACTCACAGCATCAGTCCCCTATTCATTTTAATCCTTAATATTTACTTATTTGAATAAATACAATTTAAAAGTACCAGAAAACATTTATTTCAAATGAGATGTTGTATAACAATGCAGGTATTTTGTCTGTTCATATTAGAATCTTAAGAAATAATATTAAAAAAAAAACGTAGTTTGAGTTTCATTTACCGTTCAGTCAGGGTTGTTCAAAGATTGGCAAACTTCACAATGTTAAACTAATTACAAATGAAGGTAATAACAATCCATCCACAAACTGTGTGATTAGGTTTTCGCCTAGATTCAAATACACCTATATTACAAGAAAACAACTAATATCATCACATCAAGGGGGCGCTTTATAACCTTACAATACCATTGAGAGCCAACTGAGAATAAGGATTGTGCCTCCGATTGGTGCCAGTTTGCCGAACTTATTCTCACCCGTGAACGCATAATAATAGCATGGTCCACTGAAGAGAATGGTACCAGTTATCATCATTGTTCCAGTCTGCAAATTTGAAAATATATTAATTGTCAAAACCAACTACACATAACCTAAAAGCGTTAATAAATATAGGTTAATTTAGCCTAATTGCAAACGTCTATGTATATATAATTATAGGACTGGAACTTGACCAAACAGAAGTTTTTTGCCTATCAGAGTTTGTAAAAAAATATATATTTCTTACCATACGAGGATTACGACATAAAGGCACTCCCAACAAAGCAAGTGTATGAAAAAAGTGCATTTTGTTCGCCGAATCAGCGACAGCTTTCAACTCATTAATTTGATCTTTTGGATATTTCTTATGTGCGCCGTAAGCAGCCAACGAAACAGCCAGTGCCCCGGACAGGCCGGCAATCCGCACAAAAGGCCCTGCTTCTCTACCCATCATCCACAACGGTTCAGTTTCTTTGATAATTTGTATTCTAGGTGCTTCGCCACCATTAGCGAAACGTACGATAGGCTACAACAAACATTACATCTTAGAAACGAACATTTTGGGCATTTAGAGATGTAAATAACCTCGAAAATTTCGAATATTACCTTTAAAAGTTCCCTCGTCACGCCGATTGCCCCTTGTGACACCGGATTGTCGTACAGCACGTAATTGATGCTTTCCATGTATCCCATTATACACGCATACGGTTTCTCACAGCGAAATATACTCGCCGAAAGGCTGTCTTCGAGTGGCACACTTGAGGCGATAACAGATTGCTGATACGGTTGTGGCAAAGTCAGCGGACCTGCTTGAGAATAACAACAATATTGATTTTCTTGCGAATCGCACTTCACTTTGCTCCTTGTTTACTGGCCCTCTGGCTGCATTTTCCCGAAACTGCGATTTTCCCCGACCTTTGGAATGCAAACGAAACGTGCGAAAACTAGCTACTACCGAAGTTAGCTACGTATGTAAAAAACATATAAATCGCATATATCGTAAATATATAAATGTTTACTTGATAGAGGAGTACAGTAAAATTTTGAGCTTGTTGATTAAATTTTATTCAAAATCTACAGCTGTCAACTGTCAAAAACTTGCAACAAATTTCAACATGAAAGAATTTTGTTTTGCAAATTAGAGGCGCATAAATAGATGAACATTACAGAACCTGATCAGCTGATGTCTTGTCAAATTTGCAATTTCTACACACGTTGTAACAAAGTGACCGGACGTCCCGCTTTTTAACAATTTGTCCCTCGTCCTGTTTCACAAATGTCCAAACTTTTTCTGAATGGGATTCACGCCCCCTAGGCACCACCTCAAGCATAGCCTTTCCTCTTGAGATATAAAACTGTCAGAGGCCGACTTACAAACATAATCAGAGCTGATACCAAAACAATATTCCTCCGTTACCGCAAAATAATTTGTAATTGTTGATTTCGTTGCTAGTCAAATATAACCAAATAATTTTAAATTTATAAAGCCCATTGCCATGAAACTATCACAATTTCTAGAAAATGTTTATTTCAATATAGTATTACATCTAACATTATATGCATTAATCTCGGTTACCTCGATCCCTATACGAATCACCACAATTATCGGCGTCTTTCTCCCTTTCATATCGATCATGACCTCGTTGATAATTGTCCCTCTCTTCATATCGGCCGTAACCTCTTCCATGGTCGGGACGATTGTATCGATCATTCCTCCTATCTCTGTATCCACCATACCGGCCCCCACCTCCATGAATCCGCTTGTTTCTAGGATACCAGTTGTTCATAATGGGCGGTGGTGGAATATCCGAGTTAAAAACAGCATTGAAGTCTGGATCTTCTAATGTGTACCGCTTAGAAAACTCCTGCTCACATTCAGTCAGGAACGCTTGCTGCTCAGTCTTTAATTCCACCATTTTTCTTAGAAAATATCTTTGTGATAGCTACTTGTACTCTGCGTACAGAAGCCGACGAGAAAGAAAACGAAAACATATACATAACCTTAAAATAATCTTCAGCAATGCCCTCTTTAAGCATAAAAATAAACTTAATGTTTAAAACGAAAATGCTCAGTAACTGTTGTAATTAATTGGTTGCAGGTCCACTTGATGCACCAGAAGCTGTAAGAGCCCCACTGTTATTGCTTCCAGAACCTGTAATAATTAAATGAATGCGTTTGTCATAGATTGAATGATGGTGGCAAATGGTTTAAGCCTTAAATTAGTCACAAAAACTTACTGCCTTGAATATGTTTCACTTTCAGCCTTTCCAATTCATTAACTCTTGATCTAGCGTGCTCCAATCGGTGCCAAGCCATTTGTAAAACTTTCTGAGAAGCATAACCAGAACCTTCATGAGGTTGTCCTGTTGATACTTGTGTTAAATAGTTGATTTGCTCCGTTAACTTCGTCTCTACGATATTTAACGATTTAAGGAAGGTTTGTGTGTGGTTCTCTGCCTGTTTCATACTGGATTTCTCTTTGCTTAGCTCAACAAAAACCTGGCCTAAACATAGCACATGAGAGTTATCAAAATAATTGAGAAAAACAAAAAAGAAACTCACCTGCGCTATGCAAACATGTGACAATCTCTTTCTCAATCGCATCTAGTGTTTGAATGCGTTCCAATGAAGGTGAAGAACTCATCTTGTTCTTTTTAATATACTTTTCAGGCAAATATTGTTGTGAACAAAATTGTTCCAAGTTTATGAACACACATTGGAGGTTATTAAAAGAAATGGCCGAAAACTGCCGAATATTGCCGAATGTCCTTTTTAAACCTTTTAGTGAATAAATGTTCTCAACACAATTTTAGAACATCATAATTAAGAGAACTTATTGCACATGAAGATATTTTTCGTCGCTTATTAATAAATAAATAAAGATGTCTAAAGGAATTTATGAGTCTCAACAAGTCTTTTATCAATGCTGTTTTAAAAAGGTGACTGAAAATTGACAGATGACAGATGCCAATGTGATCTAGTTGCCAGTTGACAGTGTTTACAACGTTCATAACCTAGCAATTTATTTTGAAAGAGCACACGTTTCAAAAGTTGTAATTACATGAAATAATTAAGAATATACAGTATAATGGAAGAATATGATCTCGAATGTCAACATAAAACTCTCAACATTAATAACACTCACAATACGTACCTGTATTCAGCTCGATTGAAGCATAATAATTATACTTCCGTTTTTTCATGTTCTCTAAAAGAAAATGTAAGTTTAATTAACTCAAAACTGTTCTGCAAATTAATAAACACTGTACTATTTTATAGTTGCCTGAAACTGTTCATTCTCATTCAGATCTATCTCTGAGTCGAACAAATCTTAATATAAGTTTGCCTTATCCAATTGTTGAGCCATTTCCTTGTGACTTTGAGAATGATCCATGTCAACAAATTGTCCAAGAAAAGGCTGAATTCAATCGACGATTGGAAAGGTGTCGTCGTTTATATACCAAAGAAAAGAAGAAACTCTTCTGGACGAATATTAAAGCCAAGAGAAATGAACCCAACATATATCTGCCTCGATATTTGGTCGAGTTAGCACAAAACGGTGATGAAAATTCATATTTTCAAGGCAGTTATGATTGGTTTTATACCGGAGGAAATTTAGAAGTCGCAGAAATAGAGGATTATTCATTTTTGATTTCAACTCAAGGAGATAAACTTGGTAAGTCTTTTAAATTGCTTCCAATTCACTTGTTCTTAATGGTCTTTATAAAAGAGAGCAAGTACTTGGCAATAATTATTCCTAGCTCATTCACACAACTACTATCATAAAGTCTTATTTGAACTGTATAGATAATAAGACTATATGATAGTAGTTGTGTGAATGAGCTAGGAAAAATTATTGCTAAGTACTTGCTCAAATATGTAATTAAAACTTCACACTAAATTGCCAAATTCAATTTAACCTATATTCTTTACAATTGTACAATTAGAATTCATATTTCAAATGGTCCTATTTCGCATCAGTGGCTTATTATGTTTAGGGCCATACAGATATTCGTATATTCTTTTAATATTATTGTCTTTCGTAATGAAATGCTCCACAAAACTTGTCAATTTCCTAAGTATCAGGATGTGCTATTATCTGTCATAAATATTGTGGCATAAACATTGTTTATGAATATCAAACGACTCAATCTCTACACTATTACTATATGATCCCATGTCACGAGTTACCAGTATTAAAGACTGATTATAGTGCCAAAAGACAATGATAATAGACATTCCGAATTTTTATTGTATTGAGAAAATGAAACGGTCATTTTTCCGCTGGAGAATTAGTAAGAAATCAAATGATGTCTCAAACTTCTAATGTTTATTCCAAAATAGATGTATCTTATTTCGCAAACCATAAGCCCATGGTCTCAAGAGAAGCAGGCACGTATTGTCCTACAGCGATCTGTCTGAAAGTAAGATCTTGTTTTGAATTATATTTACGTTTTAATTTGGCAATACATTCAAAACTCAGAATATCTATTATCATTGCCTTCTGGCACTATGAACTTCAATGCTCCTAACATGAAAGAGAGAGGAACATATAGTAATGTTAGGAAATGGGTCATTTGATATTTATAAACAACTTCATAGAATATTCCATTTGGAGATTTATGAAATGTCAGTACATCCTGATTCTTAAGGAAAATGATTTTGCATTACGTCAATTATTTTATTGTTAGATGACATAAACCTCTTAATAATCCTATTACTATATTTATTTTAGTGGCAATTCAATTAAAAAACTATTCCAAGCAGCAACTTAAAATACCTGTGATGAAAGCACCAATTTATAGTATCAAAAGTTATTACATTGATAATATGTCCTACTTGACACTTCGAAACAAAGACAGCGTAAAGGTTGTTCAACTGCACTTTGCAAACGAAATTAATATTTCCACGAAAGAAACATATCAACTCTCAATAAAAAAAACGTCGCCACCATTCATTGACGCCGCTTTAATAGGAGATAGTAAACTTATAACAGCGAATGTAAAGTACGAAATGAAGATTCACGATATAGAGGCCTCAACAATTTCACAAGAAGTAAGTTTTCAATCGCCAACATCTGGAAACGGCGAGTTATGTCAACTGGAAGCAATTTCCAATTGTATATTATTCATGGGACGTGATAGCTTATCACTCTACGACTCTCGCAGCGCAGATGAAAGAGTGAAAAACTTCAAAGAAGGTTTTTTCAAGTGCGACGACTTATGTGCAATTTGTTTGAGTACAATTAACAACAATTTCGTTTTTATTGCATCCAGACACAGTGTCTACAAATGTGATTTGCGCGAAATGAAGATCGTTAAAAAATGGGGGCATTTGTTAGACAATTCCCCGATTAAAATCAAAACGATGCCTGGAAACAAAGAAGGCGATGAGTATGTGTTACTCGCGAGTTTTGATGAGACGATTTGCATTCATGTGTCGCAGAGTGCGAATCATATGCCTTTTAAATTGCGTGATATCACAACCTGTTACAATAAATTGAAGTGGGATAATGAGTTTTTGTTAAGAGAAGACGTTGAGAAGCGATTTCAATTATCTACGTCTGGTTTGGCGGTGTATGATACGTCGATATTTGTGGGTAATTCAGTTGGGGATGTTTTCAAACAAGATATTGTTTCGTCGGAGACGATTGCAAGCAAATATGAACTACATGTGTTAAACAAGTTAAAGGAGTATGTGAATGCATGGCCTTGTAGACCAAGACAGTTGCAGGTAACACATTTTAAGGAGTTGTCTGAATTGAGGGATAGTTTGTGGTCGAAGGTCTCGAAGAGGAAGGAAGTAGAAGCTTTAAAGGCGTATGTAAGTGAGAATAGAAGAGCGAAGAAGTTTTTGAATCCTAATGTGAAGTTTGGGAAGTATGATATGGCAATGATTTGGCAGACGGGGAGGAGAGTTGGTCCATTGGATAATGATTCTGGGAGTGAGGCGCAACAAAGAGAGAGGATTGATTCATGGTTGGCACAAAGTTCTGCTGGGAAATATGAGTCGAATGAGTATATGGAATTTTAGTTTGCGAATAAAGTGTTTGTAATACCATTTTCTAAGCATAAAAGCATTTGAATTAATTGTAATTGGTTTGCATTGAGGCGTAATGTAGGTTACATGCCGCTTCCTTTCTTTGCGTATTTACAAGAATGGAGTTTAAGTTTACTGCTAATGGCTTTGTCGGATATCTTTAACACTTCAGTGGTAAATTTAAATGATTATAAGAAAGTTTAGGCAACCATTTATATTATTTATAATAATACCGTCAGAAAAAATCAAGTTAAACAGTAGTCTGTGCTTAAATAAATGCCAATATGTAAAGGTCGGTATTTATTAATGTTTAATATAGATGGCGCCATCTATTGACTAATATACAAAGTTCAACCATATTATAAAAACAGATTCCTACTTGAGCTTTTTAACTGAACTTTGTAATTCTACTATTATCTAAAAGATGGCGCTGCAGGTTATAAATTGCGTAGCAAGCTTTGGAAAAGTTTTGAATTAAGATTTTTCCGAATTGTATGAAAAATTAAATTGATTTAATTTTTTAAATATACTTTATCTCTTCTCATCTGAACATGGTATCAATATTTTTGATACTATCGTGAAGTATTCGGAACACGCGAAGAAGTAATGTAGAATTTAGTATTGTGTACTGAATTATATTACAATAAAAGACTCTCGCCTTTAAGAAGTTTTATTATTTATTTTCCTTTTCTTACAAATTTCGATCCGTATAATTTCATTACATTGCCTTATATTCAATGGTGAACATTTTTAACTTATTCTAAGACTCCTCTACGTAAGTTGAGATATTGGTCTAGTATTCTTTATTATTTCAATAAAATTGGTTCTCTAACCACTGCCCGTAATACAATTGTGTGTAGTCAATT
>JAODAC010029452.1:4260-15375 GCA_027575185.1 Mimaenictus wilsoni
AATAAACATTTAAAATATTCCCATTTAGGTTGAAAGAAATGTTTCTTTTTGTGCGAATAGAATTGAGACAAATGCAAGTAAATTCGTCAAATATTAATAATTTTAATTTTCGTCTTTATCGCTGAAATTCACCCAACTTGAGATCCGATGCAAAGGACCGTGAGCAGACTGGTTCCATGTAGAAGTCAAGATCTTAAATCTATGGAATCAGAATTCAATTCGTCATTGGACTTGTAGACTCCAAATCATATTACTTAAATCAATCAATAGAAAAATAGTATTAAACTCTATAGTGGCTACTTTTGCAAGTTCTTTAACACAGAGGATGATTTATAACGAATGTAATTGTTTTTCTTTACGAAATTACCTTCCATTACCACTCCTTTTTTATGTCGCTGTAAATATGTTCTATTTTTATCACTTTAATTATCAGTTACCTCCGAAATTTTGTAAAACTAATAAACATTTAAAATATTCCCATTTAGGTTGAAAGAAATGTTTCTTTTTGTGCGAATAGAATTGAGACAAATGCAATTAAATTCGTCAAATATTAATACTATTGCGATATGTAAATGATTTTCTTGCATGCCTAATGGCAATGCTGGTAGCGCATACCGCTAACAATAAGCGAGCACGCTGCGCTCTGGCAGTTGCGATTGCAGTCGACTGTAATCAAACGCTTTTAATTACGAGAAATTAATGACTCGGTGCAATTAAATGTTAAATTACTTTTACATTTGCCTAGAGTTGTACGAAAGCTGAACACAAAACATCGCGGTTGCAAACCAGCCAAAAATAAACCGAATAAACTGCCTGTAATGAAACAAATTAATTACGTTTAAATTCAAATCTTTGGAGAACTGTCGAACGAATTTCAATGTAATCTGAACAGTCGGTAAATAAAATCGGTATTTATTGTTTAATTCTCGTTTGAAATGAGAGATTTTGAGAACGAGAATGGATTGGAATGGATTTCGTGAAAATATTTGAAATGAGAATAAATATCTGAATGAATGTCGAAGTCTTCAGCCGGATCTGATGACCTTGAAGAGTGTTGTGATTCGTTTAGGATACGTCTATCAGGAAGAGAATTTAGTAATTCCCACTTAAGAGGGTTATCTTCATGCAAAGATCCGGTTCGAAGGTCCATGCGAAGAGTTTGTTCCTGGGCCATGGACGTTTTTAAGGAATCTGCTATGCTCGTTCTAAGGCACATTCAGACGTCTAAGTAAAATCTCTTTATTGCTGTTGAAATTTATAATAATGCTATCTGAAAGAATTATACATTACATAGCTTATTTCTTCAGCGCCTTAAATGTCCTCTTAATTATTGAATATTTAAGACATTAGTGAAAAGATTTGAATCCACACAAAGATTCGGTTCTAATGACCATGAACTCTATTTTATATAGATATCCGTCTCATCTAGAGTTCTTCTTCTTTCTTCTTGTTCTTCTAAACCGTAGTTGTAGTTACGTGAAATTTGACCAGACCGTCGTAATTCCTCCTCCAACCAGTTCTTGTCAGATTCCAATTTATGTCTTGATACATCAACTGAAGATATATTCATTTATATCTAGTTTGGTTCAGACATACTCGTACATTTATTCGTAATGTAATTGATATTCACTCCTGAAAAAATTACATTCATGCATAGATTGAAGGACCGGTTAGAAGGGTCATGTCAATTTGGATCCATGTAGAGATCCTGTTCGAAGGACCTCGGCAAGATTTCATACTAGTTCATTACACCTATTTGGTTTTAGTCTTCCCCGATTCGCACCCATCTCATCTAGAGTTCTTCTTCCTTCTTCTTGAACTTCTAAGACGTAGTTGTAATTACCTGATATTTGACCAGACCGTCGTTATTCCTCCTTCAATCTGTTCTAGACAGATACCAATTTATGTCTTAATACATCAAATGAAGATATATCCATTTATATCATGTTTGGTTCCGACATACTCGTACATTTATTCGTAATGAAATTGACATTAAATCCTGAAAAAAATATATTTATGCATAGATTGAAGGACCGGTTTGAAGGATCATGTCAATTTGGATACATCTAGAGATCCTGTTCGAAGGACCTCGACAAGATTTCATACTAGTTCATTACACCTATTTGGTTTTGGTCTTCTCCGATTCTCATCCGTCTGATCTAGAGTTCTTCTTCCTTCTTCTTGAACTTCTAAGACGTAGTTGTAATTACGTGATATTTGACCAGACCGTCGTTATTCCTCCTCCAATCTGTTCTAGTCAGATACCAATTTATGTCTTGATACATCAAATGAAGATATACCCTGTGGTATCTTGTTTGATTCCGACGTACTCGTACATTTATTCGTAATGAAATTGACACTCAATTCTGAAAAAAAGTTACATTCATGCATAGATTGAAGGACCGGTTTGAAGGATCATGTCTATTTGGATCCATGTAGAGATCCTGTTCGAAGGATCTCGACAAGATTTCATACTAGTTCATTACACCTATTTGGTTTTGGTCTTCCACGATTCTCACCCGTCTCATCTAGAGTTCTTCTTCCTTCTTCTTGTACTTCTAAACCGTAGTTGTAGTTACGTGAAATTTGACCAGACCGTCACTCCTCCAATCAGTTCTAGTCAGATACCAATTTATGTCTTGATACATCAAATGAAGATATATCCATTTGTATCTTGTTTGGTTCCGACATACTCGTACATTTATTCGTAATGAAATTGACACTCAATTCTGAAAAAAAGTTACATTCATGCATAGATTGAAGGACCGGTTTGAAGGATCATGTCTATTTGGATCCATGTAGAGATCCTGTTCGAAGGATCTCGACAAGATTTCATACTAGTTCATTACACCTATTTGGTTTTGGTCTTCCACGATTCTCACCCGTCTCATCTAGAGTTCTTCTTCCTTCTTCTTGTACTTCTAAACCGTAGTTGTAGTTACGTGAAATTTGACCAGACCGTCACTCCTCCAATCAGTTCTAGTCAGATACCAATTCAGGTCTTGACACATCAAATGAAAATATACCCTTTGGTATCTTGTTTGGTTCCGACGTATTCGAACATTTATTCGTAATAAAATTGACATTCAATCGTGAAAAGTTATATTCATACATAGATTGAAAGACCGGATTGAAGGACCGTGACAATTTGGATCCATCTAGAGATCCTGTTTGCAGGACTGTGGAAGAATGTACTTCAAGTGTTTGAGATTGCGAACGTACTTTATTATCTTCGGCCTGTCACACCTGCTGGGAGCTGAGGAAGTGATGTGCTCTGTGATGTTGGAAACGATGTCAACTGTGGTGTGTTTGAAGACCAAGTGACCGAGGTGCGCAAGCCGTCAGGCTTGGCAACAGCGGTAGAAAAAGTGCGGTGTTCAGAAGTCTGAAGGAAGAAGTGTCGAAAAGGCAAGAAAGTTAGTGTAGGAAAGAGATAGAATTAGCCTGGTAGAAATACAATCTAACTGGCAGGTGTGACGGTTTGAATAACATTATTTGTGTGTGTGTGTGTGAGTCATAAATTTGGGGGGAATACATTCCCCACAGGACCATAAAAAGAATAGTCCTACTTTCTAATCAGACCATGGTCTTTGTTAAAGACTAGGTAGACTTTGCAATCAATCCACGTAGCATTGCACTGAACTCTTACCCTCGAACCGTTGTACCTAGTTAATATTCCTTTATTGCCACTGAACGGCCGAGGCTATATACCTAATTAAAACTATAAAATTTAAACGTCGATCGAAGAATTGTATCTAACAATAAACGACGTAATCTAATTTTACAAACTACCTTAGTCACCCCATTCAACCTGAAATTACCACCAAAAGGCACAACAAACACAAATTCAGTAACAAACTTGTGCGACCTCTATTAAACGAATCCGTTAGTTATGAAACGTTTAGGAACGAAAATTACCCCGATGTAAAATGCGCATCGCCCCACATACCCTCATTTACCGGTAGCGGAGCGGCGGCGGCGGTAGTGGTGGCGGTGGTGTTTTCGAGCACTTTCGAGTTAATTTATCCGCATGTGCTCGTGTATGTGCACGTCTATGTGTTTGCCAGCGTCGCCAGCGCTGGTTGATGAGGAGGACAGAGGGGTCGGTTACCACAGGCGCTATATCGAATTTATACGCGCTGATTGCGCCCCATTATCGGATGGGGCGGGGGTGATGGCATTGTGGTCGGCAACCCTCCGCACTCGCACGCGCTTCGAATGCGTGCCACTTTGGTCACATCGCCCAAACACGCTTGCGCCAACCTCACAATCACCTCGCCCACATTGCGTTTGATAACACTCCATGCTGCAAACATCCGAACATCCCGCCGGTGTGTATTCGCAAGCCCTCGTACACCTCCACCCCAGCAGCCCCCATCCTTTCGGAACTCACTACAAAACTGCAAATGCCATTAGCGTTCAGAATTATCTACTCTCCAACCCTGTGTGTGTCCCCACAACAAATGCACTTGACACTATACAAGTTGATATAGATATACTTGTGTGTATACAATGTGTTGACACAATATTTAATTAATATTTGGTTCTGGGATTTAATATACTTTTGTATTATTACAGTGTGTACTTTATGTATTTATGTATTATTGTTTGATTTACCGAGAATCGACTTTTATCATTGACTTTTTTAATATAAAGAATGTTTAATTATGAATATCGGGCTTTAAAGCTTAGTAGAATATGAACTAATGGACTTAGAATTATAAGTAAATAATGAAATGAAAGAGAAACTCAAACAGTTTTAGATATTGGCTTACTTTCTTTTAACATTTTTAAAAATTCAAGATATATCAAACTTTTTGTTTACTAGTCGGTATTTTGAACAACCACAGCTTTTTAGCGCTAATCATAAGAAGATGGAAAAGAGTTGAATAAGGATTAAGGTGGAAGGTATAGGAGTGAGAAAGAGAATTCTTCAGATGTTTCCCGACAAATTCGTCGGTAGGCAAGGCAGGAATTAACCATTCTTGTGACAATTTCTTAGAAATGTATTACTAACTAAAAGACCAACAGACCGTGAAAGGTGCTCTCATTGATCATTTGCAAACATGAAGGTAAAACTGTTTGAGTTGCTCTTTAATTTCATATCAGAATCATGATTCTAAGTTTCCTGTAGCAAATTCTACAAAGCCTTAAAACACCGATATTCAGACTCCCTTCAATTATAGAACAAATTTCACATTTTTGTTAATATTTCTCTTTTAGCTCTTTTAAACGTTATCAATGTAAATAAATACCATAATTTTAGTAATTAACATTAATTATGAAAAGTACAAATTGATGCTGGGATTTAATATACTTTCGTATTATGTGTACTATATGTATGATTATTATTTGATTTACCGAGAATCGACTTTTATAATTGACTTTTTTAATTTAAAGAATGTTTAAATATGAATATCGGGCTTTAAAGCTGTGCAGAATATGAACTAATGGACTTAGAATTATAAGTAAATCATGAAATGAAAGAGAAACTCAAACAGTTTTAGATATTGGCTTACTTTCTTTAAAATTTTTAAAAATTCAAGATATATCAAACTTTTTGTCTACTAGTCGGTATTTTGAACAACTACAGCTTTCTAGCGCTAATCATAAGAAGATGGAAAGGAGTTGAATGAAGATTAGGGTAGAAGGTATAGGGTGAGTAAGAGAATCCTCCAGATGTTTCCCGACGAAATTCGTCGGTAGGCAATGAAGGAATTAACCATTCTTGTGACAATTTGATGGAAATGTATTGGGAAGCCCATGCGAGTATGTCTGAACAATTTTCAATTATTACTAACTAAAAGGTTTACAGACCGTGAGAGATGCTCTCATTGTTCATTAGCAAATAGGAATGTAAAACTGTTTGAGTTGCGCTTTAATTTCATATCCGAATCATGATTCTAAGTTTCCTATAGCAAATTCTAATTGACTTTTTTAATATAAAGAATGTTTAAATATGAATATCGAGTTTTAAAGCTTTGTAGGACATGAACTAATGAACTTAGAATTGTAAGTAAATCATGAAATGAAAGGGAAACTCAAACAGTTTTAGATATTGGCTTACTTTCTTTAAAATTCTCAAAAATTCAAGATATATCAGACTTTTTGTTTACTAGTCGGTATTTTGAACAACTACAGCTTTCTAGCGCTAATCATAAGAAGATGGAAAGGAGTTGAATGAAGATTAGGGTAGAAGGTATAGGGTGAGTAAGAGAATCCTCCAGATGTTTCCCGACGAAATTCGTCGGTAGGCAATGAAGGAATTAACCATTCTTGTGACAATTTGATGGAAATGTATTGGGAAGCCCATGCGAGTATGTCTGAACAATTTTCAATTATTACTAACTAAAAGGTTTACAGACCGTGAGAGATGCTCTCATTGTTCATTAGCAAATAGGAATGTAAAACTGTTTGAGTTGCGCTTTAATTTCATATCCGAATCATGATTCTAAGTTTCCTATAGCAAATTCTAATTGACTTTTTTAATATAAAGAATGTTTAAATATGAATATCGAGTTTTAAAGCTTTGTAGGACATGAACTAATGAACTTAGAATTGTAAGTAAATCATGAAATGAAAGGGAAACTCAAACAGTTTTAGATATTGGCTTACTTTCTTTAAAATTCTCAAAAATTCAAGATATATCAGACTTTTTGTTTACTAGTCGGTATTTTGAACAACTACAGCTTTCTAGCGCTAATCATAAGAAGATGGAAAAGAGTTGAATAAGGATTAGGGTAGAAGGTATAGGGTGAGAAAGAGAATCCTACAGATGTTTCTCGACGAAATTCGTCGGTAGGCAAGGACGGAATTAACCATTCTTGTGACAATTTGATGGAAATGTATTGGGAAACCCATGCAAGTATGTCTGAACTATTTTCAGTTATTACTAACTAAAAAGCCTACAGACCGTAAAAGGTGCTCTCATTGATCATTTGTATACATGAAGGTAAAACTGTTTTAGTTGCTCTTTCATTTCATATCTGAATCACAAATCTAAGTTTCTTGTGGCAAATTCTACAAAGCGTTAACACGCAGATATTCAGACTCCCTTCAATTATAGAACAAATTTCATATTTTTGTTAATATTTCCCTATTAACACTTTTAACCGTTATCAATGCAAATAGATAGCATAATTCTACTAATTAACATTAATTATGAAAAGAACAAAATGAATGACAGTGGCTCCAAACGTTCGGAAAATCGCCCAGCATGTTATCCCTTTATCACGATCGGCTTTTCCTCGCCAGCGCGTGTTATCGGGTTTGCTGGCACAAGTTTGTGCAGGGGGCAGTGATGTCTATGGCGTGGCGGGTCGAAATTTAAAGCGCCCGCTGTAAATTCTAATGCCGTTAGTGCGTATCTGCTGCGGTTTTGCGCGCCGAACCAGCTGGGAAAACGCACGCGCCGCTGCCGTCGACCCTCTTCGTTCCCAAGCTGGCAGCGCCACTGCGGTGGAAAACCCTCGGAATTTATCGCGCTCCACGCAGCAGTGACGCGGGTGCTCGGTCAAAAACCAAAATTTCACCGCGCGCTCGCACTCGCTGTGCCTAGCGTAGGCGGTAGCCATGTGCGCGAAAATGCGCAACTCACCGGGCCGTAAAATATGCACCCGCCCCGCGCGCGCTATAATGAATGCGCCGTGATTTTCGCAAAATTTTGTTATTACTGTTATTAATTAATCCATAATTTTGGCATTATTTATGGCGTTGTCATTTATTTTGCATATTAATTTATTTTAGTTTCCATCTGGAATTGATGTGATTTGGTAAATCGTTCATTCGAAATATTATGGTATACAACCCACTTTACGGTATTGGAAGTTGTCTAAATTTCGAATTGTTGAAAAACTGATATTGAAAGTATATCTGAAATTGAATCTCCTCGAACAAAATCAAATGAGCCAACCTGATTGGAATTCCGAACATGAAAATAATTTACATTTCGAATTCATACCATTATTTGCGGACCCTTTGGGGAGACCCTTTCTAAGCAGGGCTCCCCTGCCTGCTTAGAAAGGGTCCCCCTTAAATATGGGATTAAGTAAAATATGATTAGGAGATTTTGCGATTCATTATGAGGTGTTTGGGCATTAGTATACAGCGGGACTGTGATACATTTTTGCAAACGGAACTAATAAAGACATTGTTGTGGCGCATTTAAAATTGGTGCCGAATTTATTTTACTTTTCTTGGCGCTGACCGCCTTAGCTGATAAGAAGTCAGTTGAGCACCAGAGCGACCATGATGGCAGATTATCATACATTCTACAATTCGATAGTGAACACGGTGAACGTGCTAGGTCCACATGCAGCCGAACGTCCCGAAGATTACAGGCTGACAAGCTATCCGCTGTCTGTGTTGTCGCGTAAGGGAAGGTGTAGAAAAGATGTAGCTAATCCGGCTTTCAGATAACAACTGATTTTTTTTGTAAAAATCTAAACCTTGAAGCTGACGTGTACTACCCACACACAACCCTCCTTGCAGTACCACCACATCCTTTACAATACTCTTATATCTCGGTGATGAGGCTGATCCTGCCCTCATCAGCGCATCGCTATGCATACGAACACACCCTGTCTTACGGTGGTTCTCTCTCTCTCTCTCTCTCTGCGGTTGTGTCCGGTCTCTGGATGTATCTAGGCAAGCCGATATATTCGCCAAGCATATGGTACACCCGCAAAGGGTGATAAAAAACCAGACGTGTGCAAGGCGCCAGCCCGTCGCGTCAACCACTTCAATCTCTGGACATCTTGGGTTTATCGTATTCGTATATTTAATTCTTAATGGCCCAGAGATTAGAAATGTGAGGCGAGGAGTATACTTTACAAAAATATATGAAAGTACTTAAGTCTAGACTAAACAGCTGGCGGCATACATAAAAAAGGCTCAAAATTGCCATGCCGTTCGCCACACGTATCTTTGACCTGCAAGTACGCAGTGATTTACGCCATTCTTAGTTTTGTGGATTGAGATTATTTATGTCACCTTACTCGCTTCACGAGATTATCGCAAATCATTTTCTTTAATTATAAGTGAGAATTGCCTCACCACCATTATTTTCGACTTATTCGTCACAATTAAATAGAAGTTGATTTCCACAACATTGATATACTTATTTCTAGAGAATCACAACATCAAACTAAGTGAGTCCCAACCAGTGATCACGAAGGTACAACAGACATGTTTTGTCCTTCGGCTTTCTGGAAACCAGTAGGTGTAGGTTTCCAGAAAGCCGATTGCCTCTACTTGCACACACTCCTTTTAGTTTTCAACTTTTTCACAAATTAAAAAAAATCCACCTCTACACCCCGGTACAAATGGGGACCCCCAAGCTGATTTTGAAAAATTGTAGCAAAACAATTATCACACATTTTAAACTTGGATATTGCCCCACGGAAACGTGATTACTTTCACAAGTAGGCAACTTCTTGAGCATAGTTTACCCTCTTAAGCTGACATTACAAACCATACAAAATGTATTTATTACACATCTGCTTAGAATATTCACATGTACAAGTTAAAAATTAATCATAATTTTAAAATGTTATTAAAAATAGGAAATTAAACAAAATACTACAAAAGCTGCGAAATAGTCGTCAATGGTACAAGATATAAGAAGAAAATGAACACGAATCTATTTTTTGCAACTATTTTCTTCAACTTTGGTCTTTGTACAATCCCCAAAATTTCCTGCCTTTGGTCACTACGGTTTCCAGACGTGCACACTGTGCACGCCGAAGGAAATTGAAAATACCCAGACGGCGATGAAACGGGAAACGGGAAACCCTCGTCCGTTTCGCAATGACCACAATCCGACCACCACTATCAATATACAGGATGTCCCACTATAATTTCCATCTCAATTCTCAACTATCCTCGATTCAAATAGGAACAAATCTTTGTCAGATTGTCCTTAAATTTTAATTCTTACCTAATCACGCTTTTTCCTCGTTATTATTAATTAAAACTTAAAGAATTAATGAAGACCTAAATTGAATATTAAGTTGTTTATATAAATGTACAAAAAACACACGAACGTAAATCTAGGCATGCAAATTTTGATATTATATTCTACAAACATATGGTATATAAAGTCCTTTCGTTTTCACTCATTTCTCCGTGGATAGCACCCAGAGAGGTGCTATTCTCTGTGGGATTTCAATGGCTGCGGCAAGGTCGGCTCTTTAACAAGTGTCACCAGGATACCCGGGTTCGAAGAAGTGACGTGAAAGGTCCCGGTGGCCGTTTGCCAAGCGTATCCAACACCGACGAAGGACGGAAAACTGATCGTGAAATGTATACGATTCAGCAGCACGATGCATAATTTTGTAGATGTTCAAAGAGTCAAACAAAAAAATGATGGAATTTATTCTTTTTGATGGACATAACATCCATTCTCACTAACAAACGATTACAAAAAATGTCTTTGTCAAATTTAAGAAGTTATTGAATTATCTGATAAGAAATTATCGTATCATATGTGCTTACAATAATCAATACTCATACTTGGATGGATCTCTATAAATTGCTAGTCTCTTGATAGGACAAATTTATATAAATAATTGGGATACTTTAGATTAGATTATGTAAGGTTAGGCTCAAGTAAGTTAGATTCTCAAAAGTTCCTTCTCAAAGGTTTTAGGATTTACATTTCAGATTTCAGGTTTCAACGTTTCGATTTCAAATTTCTGAATCTGGTTTCACGTTGCAGATTTTAGGTTTTCGGTTTCAGGTTACAGGTTTTAAGTTTCAGATATCAGGTTGCAAGCTTTAATTTACTAGTTTTAGGCTATGGTTTTCTTATTCACGTTTAAGGTTTCAGGTAATGTTATATTAGTTCGATTTAGGTTAGATTAGGATTCGTCAGGTTATGATAGGTTAGGTTGGGTTAGGTTAGGTTGGGTTAGGTTGAGTTAAGTTGGGTTAGGTTAGGATAGGTTGGGTTAGGTTGGGTTAGGTTGGGTTAGGTTGGGTTAGGTTGGGTTAGGTTGAGTTAGGTTGGCTTAGGTTGGCTTAGGTTGGGTTAGGTTGAGTTAGGTTGGGTTAGGTTGGGTTAGGTTGGGTTAGGTTGAGTTAGGTTGGGTTAGGTTGGGTTAGGTTGGGTTAGGT
>JAODAC010029463.1:5275-15368 GCA_027575185.1 Mimaenictus wilsoni
AGAATGATAAAGGAAAAATGTGGTGATTAACTGCTATTAATTTAATCAGTATTGTCTAAACATGTCAGGATACTATTCTCTTATAAGGTAATATTTGTTTAAATATTTCTACGACAACTGCAAGACGGCACTTTGTTGGAGAAGCTCATAGACATCATGGACTGGCAGAATACCAAACTGTGTTCTGAAGAAGTCTGTCGGAATCGTGACGGCAGCGGGTACTTGTTCGCTTGCAATGTGTGGCTCTGTGTCATTTTCCAAGCTGATGCTTTGAAACTCTTCTCCTCTGCTTCCAATGCACGCTGAAGCACTCTGTTTGCCTGTTGGTAAAATATGAATCCATTAGCACCATTTGCAGTGCAATACCTACCACTCAAAGTAGACGTACCTTCTTTTCCCATACTTTCATCCTCTTCTCATTCAACATTTTATCCATTTTCGAATGTTTAAATCAAAATTCAACTATAGATTTTTCAGCATCCAATCTACCATAAAATTTGTAAATATATCCAAAAGGTATGTATGTAAATATTGTCAGTAAACATGAAATGACATTGAATTGATAAATTATAGGTTAAACTAATAGACAAATATAATTTATATATTGCAGAAATTAATTTTAGTCTTAGACCCAATAAGGATATTCTGTGTATAAGGTATACTACTATTCTGTGAACATACAATTTAGAACTGACAGGGCATTCGGTGGGTCATACGTACATGTCATTGTCAGTGGCGGATTAAGGTCGTCTGAGGCCCCATCGATATCATTTTTATCGGTACATTTACCGATATGTGATTGTGCTTTATTGGGTCGGGGTCCTTGAGCGTTCCACTGTTCTACGCGTGGTGTTTTCAGGATAAATGCCACATCTATTCAAAGTGTTCTCCATTGTAAAAACTAGGGCACCATACTGGATATAACAAGATCAGAAGTCCTAGTAGAATTCCTGAAAAGAAAACTTGTGGATCATATATATATCCATGAGATGAAAATTAGGCAGATAGTGCGAAATTTGAAAACCACTTCAGCGATCTACTATTTTGCACTGAAATGTGCAATACTTTGTTGGCAACCCGGGACCACCGGGTGACCTGTGTAACCTATTTACTAATTTCATCAAGGCATCTAGGTAAATGAGACTTGCTGTATAGCCACACGCAGTGATGGAGAGCAGCGTGGGTACAGAAGATAAGCTTGTCCGCTCTGGAGACACTAGTTCGTCCTAGGATGTTGATAACGCTGGGTGTAAAGCAGCGGAGTAGTCCAGGATTAAAAGGCAAAAAATTTGGCCCGGAGGTTTTCAGGCTTGCTATTGTCTACAGAGCAACTCTAAATAGAGCTGAGTTTACTACAGATTTATTTGAATTTGTTGGCAACCCGGGACCACCGGGTGACCTGTGTAACCTATTTACTAATTTCATCAAGGCATCAAGGTAAATGAGACTTGCTGTATAGCCACACGCAGTGATGGAGAGCAGCGTGGGTACAGAAGATAAGCTTGTCCGCTCTGGAGACACTAGTTCGTCCTAGCATGTTGATAACGCTGGGTGTAAGGCAGCGGAGTAGTCCAGGATTAAAAGGCAACAAGTTTGGCCCGGAGGTTTTTAGGCTTGCTATTACCTACAGAGCAACTCTAAATAGAGCTGAGTTGACTACAGATTTATTTGAAAACTTACACGCTATTTTTATACAGAAAAATATAAGGAGAGACAGGGGTGGTCGAAGATGGTGGGACATAGGAGACGTAAAGATAAGAGAAAGACCATAAGGCTGCCGTCACGTTCTGACACTCAGCAATTCTGGCGAGCGAGGCTCTAGGAAGTTTTAACCGGACCTGGAATGGATCGTGGAACATGATCGCTGCATGAGTTGGGGTTTATGATAAATATATAAAGATAGTGATAACAAATAATAATATGTGCCTTGTTAATATTTATATATAAACACTTACGTGGACGAGGAACAGATCATAGATCTATTGAACGGAAACAGATATGACCCACTTTTGTCAAATGCCCCATGGGGACCCCCTTTAGCGACGGCGAAATAACAATGTCCTAAACTCTAAATAAATAAATAAATAGAGAGAATAGCTTTGTGTTCGGTATTCTGTTCTGTATATGTAAGAGATCCCCACACAGAATTCGTATCAGTATAAATATCAGTATTACAATATACATTATTTCAGTGGAGAGGTTTTTTCTTCAGTTGCCCCCAAGAATGTGTTTGATTTGCTAACAGAATGACAATGACAGTGACAGAACAAATGTGCCGCCTACTGGTGGACCCATTCTAGAACGGCGAGGCATTTTTGAGTATAGGTATTCTGGAATGTGCCATAGACCATCGCGGATAAATTCCGCGAAGTGATCTCAATTGTAAAAAATAAGACACCATTCTAGAAAAATATGATCAGAATTCCGGATAGAATTCCTCAAATCAGAATGAGGCATACATCCCCTCATTGTGGGAAGAATAATAGATACTACGAAATTTGAAAGCTACTTCAATGATCTACTTCTTCGTACTAGCAGATGCTATATTTTGACAACAATTTATGACCCGCGGGTCACCGGATAACCCGAGTAACTCATTTATTATTCAGGTTGTGGTTAAATTTGGATCCATTCTAAAACAGTTTGCCGACTTATGTTGTTGATCATCTCAATGAAAAGGAATAAATAGAGAGAATAGCTTTGAGTTCTATATATCTGAAACAAGATATCTCCACACAGAACTTATATCAGTAAGAATATAAATATTATAATGTATATTCTTTGGGTGGAGAGGTATTTTCTTCAGATGCCCCCAAGAATGTGTTAGAATTCATTGCTGACAGGACAATTCGGGAGTTGTACATACATGTCATCCACCGTCAGTGGCTGATTTTGAACATCTTGGGTCCTAGGGTACATTTATAAATGTGTCGGCTACTGTTGGACCCATTCTAGAACGACGAGTAGGGGTCTTCTAGAATGTGCCATTGACCATCGTGGATAATTTCCGCGAAGTGATCTCAGTTGTAAAAAGTAAGACACCATTCTAGAAAAATATGATCAGAATTCCGGATAGAATTCCTCAATTCAGAATGAGGCATACATCCCCTCATTGTGGGAAGAATAATAGATACAACGAAATTTGAAAGTCACTTCAATGATCTACTCCTTCGTACTTGCAGATGCTATATATTAACCACAATCTATGACGGGTCAGCGGATAACCCGAGTAACTCATTGACTATTCAGGTTGTGGTTAAATTTGGATCCACTCTAAAAAAAGTTTGCCGACTTATGTTGTTGATCATCTCAATGAAAAGGAATAAATAGAGAGAATAGCTTTGAGTTCTATATATCTGAAACAAGATATCTCCACACAGAACTTATATCAGTAAGAATATAAATATTATTATAATGTATATTATAATGTATATTCTTTGGGTGGAGAGGTATTTTTTTCAGGTTGCTGGCAGGACAATTCGGGAGACATACAAACATGTCATCCACCGTCAGTGGCTGATTTAGAATATCTTGGGTCCTAGGGTACATTTAAAAATGTGCAGTCTACTGGTGGACTCCTTCTAGAAAGCCCGGGAATGTGCCATAAGCCATCATGGTACACTCAGGATAATTTCCGCGAAGTGATCTGAATTGTAAAAAAGTAACATTCTAGATAACAACAAAAACTATGATAAGAATTCTTGACAGAATTCGTCAAATTCATATACATATCCTCATTATGGAAAGAATAAGAATCAGATAAAACGAAATTTGAAAAACAACTTCAATGACTTACTATTTCGCATTGGAATATTTAATACTTTAAACAACAATATGAGACCCGCGGGTCACCGGATGACCCGAGTGACGCATTCATTATTTATGTTGAATTTTAATCCACACTGAGAAGGTTTGCCGACTCACGTTGCAGATCATCTAAATGAGAAGGAATAAAGAAAATAGCTTTGAGTTCTGTATATTTGAAACATGAGATCCAAGCACAGAATTTGTATCGGTATGAATATAAGTATTATAATGTATATTCTTTGTGCGGCGAGTTTATTTCTTCTGTTGCCTCTAAGAATGCGACCGTGAAGCACGTTGTAGAAGCATCTACAACGTCCCGTAAAAACTGCAAGACAGACATTAGCTCGCTTTGCTCGAACGCATTGCATTAGCAGCCATTCGCGCGTTCGCACGCGCACCACGGCCCCGAAATTTCGAGTGCAGGAGTGCAGTGAACCGAACGTTGGCCACACAACTGCTGGCCAAGTAATAAACACCGCCGATGTGCGCCCCGTGCGTCCCCGCCCTGCCACGACCAACCGCCGCCAGCTCGAAAATTGAAACTCGCAGATACGGCCAGGTTGCCAATAGCGCAACGCGCCACATTACCCAGCGAAAAAATGAGCACGTTAAGTTCGCAAATGCAATACGACACTCCGCTCGACGGCTCTCTAAATTTGCAGATGACCTGAGGTCGTCTTATCTGCTACAATGTCACGCAACTATAAAAAAAGGCCTCGAACGCTGCGGCCGAATCTATGTGAATAAAAATTATCGCACTTCTAGCTATCTGTTTTGGTTCCCACAAATCAGTGTCACTTTTTCGACGGTGCCACGCGTTAACCGCACGTCAGGAAATGCCGGCATGTAGTCAAGTGTGTGCCGATACTAGATAATCAATCATAGATCTTTTTGTCGGTAGCTGTGCACTGAATTAGAGTGAACTTGGCCCAATAATGAAATCTATTTTTTTCCAATTGCAAAATCAAAATAGACAGATGAAGAAAGGCCTAAACAGAACCCAACCAAGTGGTATTTCGTTTGTTACACGAAAACATCGAATAACGATTTAGGATTAATTGTTAGGATTAATAATTCCCATTTAAATATTTAAAAATTCAATAAATAATAGTATTTCTTAAGAGGACTCTATGCAACGGGTACCTCGTTCCAAAATATTTTCTAATCTGCTTGTTATATAATGCCCATTCTTGTACGGATCGATTCCTCATTAAATATAGTTTGTTTTTATATACACATCTATACAGTTGAATAATTATTGCGATATATATCGTGCAAAAAAAAACTTTTCCAAAAAATGTCGAGTTTTAGGTTTTTCATTTTTTTTCACGTTTCCCGTATTGCTTGGATTATAAATCATGCACCAATCGATTCAGTATGAAAATATCTTCAAAAGCCTGGGATAGGTTTTCATTTGATTACTTAGAACCGATGTTATAACTCATGAATGTTGAGTCTAATAACGACGATGTCTTCACTAACAGAAAATTGACTTGAAATTACTTCTTCTAAAATTTCATTTTGATTTATACTTATTTCCGCCAATATATACAATTCATATACGATTGGACTCAGAATGGAATTTGCCACAGTTTTCTACAACAGTCTACAGTTTTTTCGATAGCATGTTTAGAAATCATGTTGCATAACATTGAAGTTTACTCCAATCATGTCAACATTGCCGATCTCAAACATGACTCCTCCCAAAAATTCAAGTTTTATTCACATTTCCCTTATTTCTAGAAGTATAAATCATGCACGAATCGATTCAGCGTAAAAATTGTTTCAAACTCCTGGGGGCAGTGTTTCATTTGATTACTTAGAACCGATGTTAGAAGTCATAAAAGTTGAATCTAATAACGGCGACATTTTCGCTGTCGGAAAAATTACTTGAAATTACTTCTTATACAGATCACACTTTTTTTTTACATTTGCCAAATTTCTAAGTATACAGATTATATTTTAGTCGATTCAGAATTAAATTTGGCACTACCTAGTGAAACAGTCATTCCGATTAATTCCGATTAAAACACATTATTTTATTGTTAACTATTTATGTATTTTGTAGATTAAGCTAGCTTCCATAACAATGCAAATATAGATTCGTCTTGAAATTGGCAACCACCTGTGAAGAAATCAGCTGCTGAATATACAAACTAAAAAAATCTGCATTTCTGTATCGTCGAATGTATTGTGATGGGGATAATTAAATTTTCAATTGCATATTTTCAATAGTTGTACATTATCTAGCTTTAATTGCTTAACATCAATGTTATAAAATCAATAGATAGTAAATTGAAAGACGAATCAATTTACTATCCACCTATCCCCCGATTTACATGGTAGATACGTTCATGAGAAAAACGTGTAAATCGAAAATTCAAAATTTTCAAGTCAAAACCGTGTAAATCGAAAAGCTTGCAGAAAATGCATAATTTTGCTATTTAACAGTTGTGATTTTTTTCAATATTTTTAGGTGTACACAGAAATAAAAATAAAATGCATTGACAGGTGGTCCCTCCAAAATTTCCCGCATTTTTTCCCTCTGAATTTTACTTTAATCACAGCCGTTAATTTATAATAATCTAAATTATGCACTCACTTACGTAATTTACGACATATGGAAAATTAAATCTTTCTGAAACTGTGAAACTTTCACTCAAATACAATTTTCCGTAGATAAAACTTTAATTTTATGCGAAGAAATACAGACACAGTGTACGTGTGCAGAAGCAAGTCAGCACATAAGCTCGGGATTCCCCGTGAGATGTGTACTAGACATGTCAGACGATGATGAAATATCGATATTTGTCGAAATCGATACTTCCAATTTTTCGATATATCGATATCGAAATATCGTCTTGGAAATATCGATATTATCAATATACAGCAGTGTTCCTAACCTCTATTCGAGGTTTTATGTTATTGTTAATCTTATGATAACGACAAAAATCGATATTTAAAGTAATAGTAACAATAATAATAATACATATATAATACATACATTGGGGTACCCCTTGAAAAAAATGTCAAAAATCGAGGAAAGAATCATTCGACACCGATCGGGATGAAACTCTCAGGGTATTATCTCAGCTCAGTTTGAGCGTGTTTTCACGAAATATGAGACCTGTAGCCCTAATAGTTTTCGAGATATGGTTAAAAAAATTCAAAATTTTACAAAAAAAATTAGGTCCAATTTATCCCCCCACAGTTTCCCCCCTAGTTGCTTATTTTTAAAAACGACTCACACATAACTAATTTGGTTATCACTGAATTAAATGAGACAAATTTCAAGTTGCTGCGATGATTAGTTTTGAAGTTTCAGGACTAATTATAGTTCCCTATAATCTGCAGTGATCATTAATTCAAATGGAGTCTCGAACTCATACACCGGCTACAGCAGTTTTCCTAACCTGTATCCGAGATTTTTTGTTATTGTTAATCTTATGATAACGACGAAAATCGATATTTAAAATAATACTAACAATAATAATACATATATAGACCTATCGGTCTTTCCAATAATACATAAAAGTAGTATATTTGCAATGCTAGCAAAAAGTCGATGTTGATCTTAATCTGATGATTCCAACAAATATCAATGAATTAAGAATTATTATACAGAGCCTAAAATGTGGCCTTAAAAAGAAAAATTGCAATTTTGAACTTCTCCGAATACTTCTCAGATGGCGATTACGTCAATGACATGTCAAAACGATATTAAAAATTTCGATATCAATATATCGATATTATGGAAAATGAAATTATCGATAAATATCGAAATGTTGCAACCTATACATCGATATTTATCAATATCGATATTTTTTTGACATGTCTAATGTGTACACAGCGCACGTGTTCAATCACAGTAGCATTTAGTAGAGTGCGATAAAAACAAAAAAAAACTTATTTGGAAACCCGTGTAAAAGCGAAAAGGTGTATGTGCGATGTTAATTCAAATAATGCCAAAATCCCATTCAAAAATTAACCACAAAATACTTTAGTACCTTGCTAATTTGCTGAAAAATCCAAAAAGTTGTTAAATGTAGCATAGTATGGTTGACTCAGGACTAGGAAATCCAAAATCGAATTGGCAGTGTTTTGCGCCAACTGTTTTACAGCGCAAATAAAGCAGCATTGATTATTATTAGCATGTTATTTAGTAATTTAGTTATAGACAGTTCAACGTATCTACTATTGTTTACGACATTGTTTTGACGCGTGCGCGCGTTTTGGAGTCATTGAAATTATTTATTAGCGCTTGGTGCGGACAAACATTCTATATCTTCGCCGACTTTTTTCCAGGCCAGCCTTTTGTGCTTTATTTCGCGCTTGTTATTCGTCATTACGCGTCCGTTACGAGTGTTTGCCGGCGACGTTTAATAATGTGCTGCGGTAAACAACTGCACTTACATTGTAACTACACACTGCTTGCAGTTACTGGCTGCCACTCTGTTTGCTGCAAGGACTTTTTCGAATGACGCTTTTGCGAATGACAAAAGAAAGCAAACACATGCGCTGATGATTCAAACCTTCGCAATGATTTAGTACCTAGTGGTGCAAGAAACGAACTTTAAAAAGTCTCTAGCATTCGATTATTTGCTGTTTGGAATTATTTGTTGTCGTCGACTTAATTAATTCGGTTGATACTAGACATGTCAAAAAATACCGATATTGATAAATATCAATATATCGGCCTCAAAATTTCGATATTTATCGATAATTTCATTTTCCATAGTGTCGATATATTGATATCTACATTTTTAATATCGTTTTGACATGTCATTGACGTAACCGCCGCGCCATCTGGGAAGTATTCTGAGAAGTTCAAAATTGGCAATTTTTATTTTTAGGGCCACATTTTTGGTTATATAATCATTCTTAATCCTTAAATATTTGTTGGAATCATAAGATTAAGATATTTTTTGCGAGCCTAGCATTGCAATTATATTATTACTACTTTTATGAATTATTGCACATTGCAATTATTATATTTGGTGGAAAGACTGATAAAACGCCATAACTTCAAAACTAATCATCGCAGCAACTTTGAATCTGTCTCATTTAATTCAGTGATAACCAAATTAGTTATGTGTGAGTCGTTTTTAAAAATAAGCAACTAGGGGGGAAACTGTGGGGGGATAAAGTGGACCTAAATTTTTTGTAAAATTTTGAATTTCTTTTAGCCATATCTCGAAAACCAATAGGGCTACAGGTCTCATATTTCGTGAAAACACGCTCAAACTAAGATCATACCCTGAGAGTTTCATCCCAATCGGTGTCGAATGTTTTTTTTTCTCGATTTTTGACAATTTTTTCAAGGGGTACCCCAATGTATGTATTATATATGTATTATTATTATTATTGTTACTATTACTTTAAATATCGGTTTTTTATGGTTATCATAAGATTAACAATAACATAAAAAAAATTAGAAATATCGATATTTTATCATCGTCTGACATGTCTATTAATTATCTTTCAGTCTAATGTGTTATATTAAAAACTAATTAGCCTTGATTAGAAGAAAATTGATTTTCGAAACACTCATGCGATCCAGGCAGAAGTCATTCTGATGCAATAATTATCTAGAAAATTAACTAGATCGCAATTTCCGCCAAATTGTTAAACCTTGAACCTACCTTAATGTAGAAGTTAATAGGAGTGTCGGCACTCCAGCCCAACCAAAGTTAATCAAGGTAAGACCAAGACTATTTTCAAGAGATATTTTCATAAATCCAAGAAGGTTACAAAAATCACGATGTCATGATCAAACTCTTGCTTTTTCCCTAATAATGACACGCAAGAAACAAGAATTTTAAACACAAATAATGAAAACGACATCTACCCTTACATCAGCTCCAGAAAATAATCACGCACCTAACAAAATGTTACTTATGTAGAAAAGTTTAGCATAAGGAACTTAAATTCTGCACTGGGACAATTTTAAAAAGTGAATAACTTACTTGGTTGCCACAGATTTATTAATAGATTGGTAAATTTAAGACGTATATGAATTTCTGTTGATCTCCTATTAGATATTCACCTATATTTATTTATTGAACATATTTTAGTGGCTATCTCACATGATTCAACCTTTTCGCCTTAAGTTACATAGATGCAATGCTGTTGTACAATTTTTATTGAAAGTATTTGTATGGTGAAGTGTTGGTGAGATGATATTGTGTTCTTGTTGTGTTCACGTTGGTGTGTTGTCTGTTGTTGTTGTTTTTTTATGTGCGCTTGTAGAATATGGTGTGATGTTGGAAGATTGTTGAGTTGTATA
>JAODAC010029495.1:0-15351 GCA_027575185.1 Mimaenictus wilsoni
TTAATAAAGATATAAAGAAGTAATACAAAACATCACTACCTATTATCTCAACTTTATATAGGCATCAACAATCATAATCAAAGAAAAGTTGATAGAAGTATGAAGCACTTAAGCAGATACACCGATGAGGATATGGAAGCAACCGTTGGATTCAAAGAACATAAGATTAACATGGTACCGGCGTGGACGCATACATTTACGATAGCGCAACAATCCAGCTCGCATTTCCCCATTCATGAGGGAAAGGGAGGGAACGAGCTGACACTACAAACGTTCCCCAACGAATCGACTCGCCGCAGGCGTCCAATTGATTTGTAAATAAATAAGTTCGCTTGATCCATTTCAATAGTCTATTTTCCTAATATTCATAATTTAAAGATCTATGGATTATCCTATAGATTATCTCTCATTTCGATCTTAACATTTGCATTCCCTTTATTTGTTTGGATTTGTCAGTATTACAGACTCGCGATGTTATCTATGCCTAAAGTTATTCTCAATATCTCCTTGTACTCTTCATATATACAAGGAGATATTGATAACAACTTTGGACCCAGATAACTTCAGGAGTTAGTAACACTAGAGTAGTTTAATGAATGAACTACTGCAATGAACGATCAATGATGCAAAAGGCAGAACCAACTTGGTTAAACTTCTTGTAATGCTAGTGTTACAAACATCAAATAAAATTTTACATATTTATATTTACATATCTATTACATTATCTATTCAGAGGCAAATAGGAGGATATAACCTCTTCTTTTAACCATTGTATATCAAATATTACAATATGATTATCACATCTTTAAAATATTTCTCAAAAGAATAGGAATGTTCTACCTTTCAGGCACAGAACAAAGACTAAAAAACGACTCAGGAAAAAGATGTTCCAATTAACTTTATTGCTAAGCACTTCACTCGTCGCGCTACAATTCAATATCGTAGGGCGCGCTGGAAATTGCCTCCCATTTCACTACGATCTAACCTCAATTCAACTCCCTTCTATCGCCACTACCACCCTCGCCAATCGAGCATAAAACAGCATGGAACTAATTTGTAAACGGCCGTAGTATGGAACTATTCCACAAACTCTCGAAAATTCCAAACACTAGCAAAGTCAACTAAAAATGACCGAAAATCGTTATCAAGTAGAAACTGCTGATAATTCCCCTTTGCTGGGAGACAATTGCGTTCATAAACATGTTTGAAAAGTTTCCTTACACCGATTTTCTTTTGTTTTATTTCGCCCTGTGACAATTTGCAAACTTGCGAGCACGCAGTAGCGCAGCGCCGCGAAATATGCGCAAAAATGGTGCAGGTCCAAAACGGCTGAAATTGCCACCGCCCAGCCGCCCGCCCAACCTCGTCTCGCACACACAGTTGGAAATAAAACGGAGACGTGACTCCGGTTTGGAAATGCACGTCTCCCTCGAAAGTTTTCAACTTGTTTGGCCGGAAGCTACGGCAGTTTTTCGTCGCGATGGTTGTGCAACTGGGGGGTGGATGGTGGAGGCGGTTGGCGGTGGTTGGATAGCTTCGTCGGAGCAAACATACATCGGAAAACGCGCGTCAAGTTTGTCACGCGAAGATGGCACACATCACGTCGCATCTCAATATCTACCTAAGGGTTGCCAAAAGGTAACCTGAAAATTCAGCCAGACTGAGGAAATAAATGAAAGAAAATGCAAGAACGGTCAACCCTGTGCTTTTATTTCTTGATAGTGTTTACGAGTTCTCGGATGGTGGGAGTTGGCTAGACGGAAGTTTTCATGTAAATGCGGGAAAGATGTTGCAGGTGTGATAAACGATGCACCACCTCCCATAATCTGGGCAATCTCAAATATCTGAAGCGCAGACTGCAGCATCAGTTACTGCATAAAAAATTACCAGATGTGGTCGTAGAGTGCAATTGCGTCTGCAGCTGTTGTCTCCTGAAATAATATTTTCGAAAACAATTTTTGGTAAAATGCACGCGCATATTGTATGTATGAAAAATCACTAGAATATGTTATGTATTGCACGTAAACGCGAAAATAGTTCATTGATGTTATCGCAAGGGGTCGTTTAAGGTGCTTTGTGCTTTTGTGCGTCGCCAGCATTGTGTTGGCGTCGCACGACACGCACGTTTACACTATTTCTTCGTTTCGCGACAGACACTGTGTCGTTTCAGTCTTCTCATTTTTTTCCTGCCCCACGTCGACGGCGTCGCTTTGGTTTGGCAGGCGAAAGCATGCTTTGTAGCACCTTTGCGCTATTGAATTCTCCGCGGTATTCAAATGCAAAATGTTGATGTGTGTCACGCGAACGATGAGAGACGGAAAGCATAATGCAAGCGAGCGTGACGTTGTAATGGTTAGCGCCGTATTGAGGTTATGTTCGCACCTTCAGAGAATGAAAGAGGGTGATGTAGAAAGTTGTGCTTTTAGCGACTTTCCATTTTATGAATATGCTTCGTTTTTTTAAGTATATCACAGAATGGCATATTTAAGGGGGTTATGATCGATCAGATTGTATTCTATATTTAGGTTAGATCATTGATTTACCAACTTTTCTTACATATGAATAGCCTTTTCAGAAGTTTTACAAGTCCGATTACAAATATTGTAATCTAAACAAGAATATAGTGTGTCCACACAGGCAATTATAAGTACCGAATTATTATCTATGATGAATTGTCTCAAATTGTTAAATATGAAGATAGCAACGAAGAAAACCAAAACGCTAGTTGTATCCAAATATCCAACAAGGTGCAAAGTCGTTGTCCAGGATGAGATAATTGAACAGGTATCATGCTTCGATTGCCTAGGAGTAAGGCTAAACTCGTATGGAGACCTCAGGAATTGCGTCATCGGACAAACTAACAAGGCAGCACGAATATCTGGTGTGCTGTCACTGGAATGTAAGACCCGCATATACAGAGCCTGCGTGAGACCGATCCTAACGTACGCAGCTGAAACTGGAGCTGATACAGCAGACACGAAGCGAAGGACGAAGTCGGTAGAAATGAGAAGCTTGCGAGCAATAGCCGGCTTCACACTGCTGGATCGGAAAAGGAGCTCCTACATCAGAGAGACATGTGGTGTACCGGACGTAGTACGGTGGATTCGGGGGCGTAGGCGGGAGTGGAACGCTCATGTTTCAAGAATGGCACCTGACCGTCTAGGTAAAATAGCCAGAGACGGACAAACTAACACAAAACGACACCTAGGCAGACCTCCAAAAAGATGGAAAGACAGCTAGCAAGTCAACCTCACAAGAAAAGCAGGCAAACACAACCTATTAGTTATCGTCACAACAAATCTCAACGACTTACGATAAGAGTCAATGAGATCGAAATTCATGGTATAAATGAGTTTATGAGCTCACTTTACAAGGAACCCGAAATATTTTTTGGGATACCATCACTGATGTCGGGTTCGATGTTGCTTACATTGTAACCCAAGTGTTCGAAGTCACAAAAGTTCTTTAATAACGAACGAAAGTTATATGTTACAGTAAGACGTCAAAGTAACAGAAAATAAGACACGGTTGACACAGTACATACAAGTTTAAATCACGGCTAACATGGCGAGAAATATCGGTTAATAAATTAGATGCTGACTTACTGAGTGAATACAGAATGAATCAAAATCACCAGAAGCTCAAGTCAGGTCCAAGAAGGTTCAGAGAAAGAAGGGAGCATAGGCATAAGGGTGTGTGCAGTAGTAGGCTCACCTGCTTGGTACCTACAGACTTTATTTTTCATATGGCGACATCGAGTCAGACCGTTGGGCTTGATCCATGGGAACCGCAACGTCGACTTGCCCTCAATAACATTACTAGAGTCATCTGTGTTCCTAACATCAACAAGATTCACTCCCGAGAACTTCTGAGCATAGTAACATAGTTAGTAATATAACTTTCTGGGCATCCCAGGTTCAAATCCTGGTAGTGGTTGCTGAATTCCACACTCTCATCTAAGGTTGTCTTTAGTTACCAACCTATCCAAAGCAACTTTTATAGTATCAGACGATTTTTGAAAGGAACAAATGCTTTTGGCCTATCTCCGCTCAGCAACTAGGCGGTTAAAGGATATAGCAAAAAAGAGAAAAGCATTGTCGAATTACCCATGAGGCATGCCAGGCACGTGCTTGGGAACCTAGGCATTGAAAGAGGAGATGACACTAATATGGAACAATGAGCAAGACGGGAGGTCTATATGGCAAATTTATAAGAAGAAGAATTCTCTTTACTATTCATCCCCCACCGAGAATCGAACTCGGGACCTTGGGTACTCATCGACCACTCCACTGCGCCACTTGGCAGGATTTTATATACCTATGATAATTGTTATCTTAAATGTTATTAAAAAATGAAAAAATTACATTATATGCTACAGACTTGATATTCTAATCATACATAAGCTCAAACCTCCTCAATAGCCTCATATCATTAAGTGTTACAGACTTAAGGAGTAAAGGTACTCTGTTCTAATACGTATTACTTCCAGTCTGTCAACTCCAGAATGAGCACCACACTCCCTCATCATAATCTTCCATCTAGAGTTGAACCTGCATCCCCTACCACCAGAACACCCTTATCCAACATGAACGTAGGCCTATAAACGATTTTAGATACTCGTGACTAAAGCAAAAAAGCGTCCCCATAAAGAGAATGTACAAATAACTCGACACTAAAGCCAACCAACTTGAATTGCAGATTATTTGAAACTTTGTTGTCTGTTATAAATCTCCGCACACGAATTCCCAATTCTCAAACAAAAACAAATTCTAAACAATAAAAACGCAAACTTTTATTTGGGAATTATAATTTTTATTACTTTCTAAACAAAACATCGGAAAGTAACTCCAGGTCAATCGATCCCCTAAAACAGTTTCACTTTAGTGATTTTTTCTACTAAAAGAACTACAAAGTTGCAAGTCTAGGCGCCGCCCCCCAACAGTCGCCTCGGGCAGTGGAAACGCGTGCGTGGATGAAATATATGTTGATAACTATTTCCAAGCAATGTAGCATCGTCGCGCGTGATAAATTGCCAAAATATGTTTCATAACTATTTTCGCAGCGCCTAGCGCCAGAAAGCAATTTTTACTAAAGCGCGTCGCACACCAACACAAACAGAAGCCCACACAAAAGTGGATACGAACAAATTTAGACCTAGATAGATAAAGACACACAATGGTACACATTTCTCAACGAAAAAACGGAAAAAAAGTGAAAGAATAAATCATCTTTTCTATAACCACTTTCTGCTAATGTGCTGCATATTCCTAACGTAATGCTTAAAGAAACTTAAGAAAACTAATAAAGGTATCTTTTCAGGAACGTGTTACCCTCTCAATGGATGGTGCTACTACGACCTGGGCAGTGCCAAGGTGACCTTGACCGACGGAAGCCGTTTTGGGGTGGCAGGAGCTGAAGCGTTTCACGTTCGCCGGGAGTGATGAACGCACGTGGCCCGCCTGCCGCCGCACGACATGCCTCGCCCGCAATGCCCGCGCCACTACCGCACTAACCACCTGGCGCGCCACACCCACTTGCTAAGGCTCCTCCTGCTCGCACTTACGCTATTCGCGCGCAGCGCCGAGGGCGGGCCGCGCTACAGTTCGCGCATCGTCGAGATCCAATCGGGAGCCATACGCGGTGTCATCCTCGAGCTTAACTCGCGTCACCTGGAGCCGGTGGAAGTGTTCAGGGGCGTGCCCTACGCCGCTCCACCTGTCGGTCCACTTCGGTTCCGCCCACCGCAGGCACCACTCCCTTGGCCAGGCACGCGACTCGCCGATTCCTTCGGTGCCGTGTGTCCTCAACGCTTTCCGGACGTAACCAATCGTACCGCAGCTCTACAGTTTATGCCCAAGGGGCGTTACCATCATCTCAAGAAACTCACCACGCTATTGGTTAACCAAAGCGAGGACTGCCTCTTCCTGAACATCTACGTACCTGGAAGTGGTAAGTCCGTACACATTCATATGGGTTTATTAGCGTGATCACAATTTATAAATCAATCAGCTGTTAATATTACACTAGTACTTAAATGTACAAATTTAAAAAGAATTTCATAAATCAAGAAAAAGTCCACGATTGTATCACTGTGGGGGTAAGTAAATTGGTGGAGGAGATAAGGGGTGGGCTGGGAGTTGAGGTGGGCGTCAGTGGCGTATTCCTGGCAGACGAGAATCGTTGTACATACGCTGAGCCTTCTCCTGATCGGATACCTGACATGATGGCATCTGCTTGACGGGCTCCGGAAACGGATTGGCCAGCCGCGAACTCTTCAACGGCATCGTCAGACTCCGATACGTCTTGGACACGGCAAACTGTCGTTGCTGTTGCTGTTGGCTGGCACCTGACTGGCCGATGCGCGAAAAGTCCGTCGAGGGGTTGTAGAATTCCGGCATGCGGCTAGGCTGCGCTTGCGTGCGCATCGTGTTGTCGTGGTTCTGCTGCGGCTGCATCTGGTAACTGCCCTTCGGGTGCGCCATCGGTGGTGACGGTGACGGCGGCATTTGATTCGGCACACCAACTGCCGTTACTGCCACCGCATCCACGGCTCCTGCGTTCACCGTGGCAACCCCCGTATTAATCGCGTTCCCCGCGCACTGCTGATGCTGACACGCGCCCAAATTTCCATGTGGCAAGTGCTGCCCGTATGTCACCATCTGCTGTGGCGGTGAACCTGATTGCGGCGACTGTGGTCCCTGTTGTTGGTACACCTGCTGTTGCTGCTGGTACGCCTGCTGCTGGTAGACTTGCGGTTGGTACGGCTGCAACTGCTGACTCTGTGGGTAGGTCTGATTCGGAAGTGATTGCTGGTCGCCACCTTGCGCTTGCTGAGTCTGTTGTGCTATGTTCTGCGCATGCGAGCCGGGGCCACCCGAAGACGACCATCGCACGACGACAGCCGCCGGTGGCAAATGATGGCAACACACCTTCGTCGCCACGCCGACGGCCGTCAGTTGGTTGAATTTGGCGGGCAGTGGTGCACAGATTCGGACTAAGTTGCGGATCATGATTATCTCAGTTTTGGTTAACGTACGGGCGCATTTACTACACGGCGACGATGGGTCGGCAGGGAAGGAAGGAGTGGAGTGATATCGGGATTTTTTAAAGCAAAATTACTCGACAGGGAAAAAATTCACGAAAAATTAATGTCAATGGCTAACTTTTGAGGGTCTAAATATACTAATTTGTTTTTATCTCCAACTGGTTGTTATGGCAAATAATCATCGCTTACTATAATCAAGATGTCGCGATTTTATTTTGTTGTTGACAAAAGCCTAAATAAATAACTGATAAATAGAAAGGAGACCTACTTTTAAGCGGCATTTGACATATTTAGAATAATTGCATATTAGATCTTGATATTGGAAGGGTATTTAGCAACTATTCGAATTGCCATCAAAAGCAATTGTTAGTTTTGCTTATAATTGATTTATTCTTTGGTTGCGTTGTGTAACGAAACTCTCATTATTTGTTAACAGCACAATTTAATTTACATGAAACGCTGTCAATCAAAAAGTCGAACTTCAATTATACTGTCTCCTGCTATTCGTCATTTGTCTAGAAGAGGACAAGTTTGAACCAATAGTGTTAAAGTGGTTCGTCCATTCCATGATAGTAAGTTTTATATATGCGTAAATATTTTATAATAATACATAGGAATAAATTATAGAGTAATCATACACTGAATTGAAATAGTTGTTAAATTGTTGAAATTCAAATAATATTCATGGAATTCCCGTTTTTAGTAACACAAAACATCAAAATGAAAACTCAGTACGATGATGTAATATGAGAGTCATTAAAATAATATGGGAGGTTAGGTTAACGTGATTTGAGATTAGTTAAGGTTGATTTTGTTAGGTTAGGATAAGCCATGTTAGAATATAGTAGGTTGCATTTAATTATGCGAAATTATGTGATTTCTCGATTGATTCTCCCAAAATGAGTTTTTATGGCATCGCCTAACCTTTGAATGACAATAATTAGTAAAATGGAATTGTTTTTTCTCGAAACGAATGAAATCTTGTGTAATCATTTTGGGGCGAATTTATTTCGCATTTTGCCTTCTGGAGGAGATGTGAAATTAAATTTTTGCTAATCGCTTCGTTTTGGATGGCTGAAAACGGCGTGGAGTAATATATGGATGTTGTTGCGCTCAAGCGGGATGCTTTTAGCGTTGCCTCTTTTTGCGTTTTTGGCCTTTTTTAATCTTTTGCCCCTTTTCTGCATTTGGCAAAACGCCCGCAATTTAGCCCCACGCACATACACACATCCATACAGCACTCTGCACTCTTCCTCCCCGACACTCATCATCAATGGCGGCGCTTACAAATCCAGCAATGTTGCAAGTTGAAATCTTCGCCTAAACGCAAATTGAAGAGTTGAATAGTTCCAACGCGCGCACACTCCCAAAAAGAGAAATTGTACAGCACTCTAGAGCTAGCATTCACTTGCGAGGTATTTTAATAAAAGTGTAATTTCCAACCACGCGCTATCATTTAATCACTACTCCAACGTCGAGAAAAATTCATCTGTAGTCAGGTGCTTTATGCATGTCGTTACATAATAGCCAATTTCATTAGTGCCCGATTTGCGTTCGCAACAACCGCGCAAAGCCTGCGAGAGCAGGTAATTACAAATTACATGCGAGGCAATAAGTCCTCAAGTTCAAAATGAAAATGGGAAATTCCCCGCAGGCGATTAAGAACTCCTTCAAACCGAACTCGAAGGAGGAGCAGAAAAACTTGCTGCAAAACCGTAAATTACCCTATAAATCATTTTTTAAACACGCTATATTTTCCTAATTTCTAAAGGTTTTCATATCGCCTCGTGGTTACTCCTAAAAAGTACTCAAAACCTCGACAGACGCCCCGCAACTCTTTATGCATTCAGGTATATTCGGTTGCATATATATATCTTTAAAAGCTCCCGGAAATGTTGACCTGCGCTTGGAATGAATTTTTATTCGCGAAATTTTGCATTTACTCGAAATGCAGGCGGCATAATACAAATACGCATTTGGATGGCGCACACCCCCGAAATTACTTTAATAAATAATCGCAACGATCTCATCTCCGCAGTATCACAATTTGCGCAATAACATCCGGCTACATCGACACATACAGGAGGGCATTTGCAAATCTCGTTGCATATTTAATTGCGACATTTTCGGTGGAATAGGGGCGGGTTACATATTCTCTCAGATTACAACATAGCATGTTCGAGTTTGGGCGTTTCCGTGTGCACTCAGTAGAAATATGGTAATGCAGAAGATCGGCGAATGCAAATGCGCAAGCATGCGACATCATCGCATCCGGCTATTGTTGAATGAAATGCAAAAACTTGGCGAACAAGTTAAAAACGGATGAAATTGAGGAGCCAGGAGGGCGGATGTCAGCAGAGGCGCCAAAATTTAATTCCTTTGTTTTCGTTATGAGTATAACCTCCGATGTCCATCTAGTTTTTGATTGCATTTTTATGAGTTTAGAGCTTACAAATATGAGGAAAAACCTGACATGTAGTAAAAATGCATTGCATGTCAGAATAATTGCTTCACGATGAGTAATGCAAAGTTTATTGAATATTTGGTTGAATAATTTTCATAAAACTAAGTGCCTTAGTAATAAATTGGTTTATGATCGTCTTTATGTTAAATAGTCCCATATTGATATAGGTAATATTGGATCCTCATTAAAGCAATTAATTATCATGATATATTATTACGATAATTTACTGATTTCCGATGGGATGGACTAAGATAATAATTCGTAATGCGAGAATATATGTTGATGTGTTCTAATTACATAATCTAATTTTCAATATGGTTTTGGATACCATCCATCATTCTATAATACATTGAAGTCTAATTGTATCGTTCCGCTGCGCCGAGAGATGGCGTTATAATTTAGGTTTGTCACCCTGCGCCCTTCGGCCAGACTCGAATGTCGAAGACGCCATCTTAGCTTAAGTTCTTGCCGCGTAGGGGTATAAAAACCCTCTGCGCGCGCATTTTCTCTCTCGTTTACCTTCCACTCGTCCCACGCTACGTAAGTTCTCTTCCCCACACTGTTTTGTACGTTCACGTAGTCGACACCAACATATTACACTAACAAATAAACGCCATTTTTGTTAACTGTGCATAATTTAATGTGTGCATAATTTAACATCAGTTGAGTGAGCGAGTAAGTAAGGCCCTGTTAGATCAGGCCCCGCGTTAAAAGCTGGAATTAATTCCTGGATAATAAAACCACGACAACCGCGTAACACTGATTGTAACGGAAAGTCAAGGGACCAACCGATTTTTCTGTTATTGACAGGTTTCCACATATTACAGATTATTGTGATAAAATAGCAATATATGGCATATAAAATATTCCTTTATATATAAATATTTCATTCCGTTTCTTGCTATTCAAGAATTTTAGCTGATGTGTAATAAGAATATAGTATCAGTATAGTAAGTGTTGCGAACTGCAAAATCGACCCGCTAATTAACGCGAATCTTTTATTTTTAGCAGAACTCTTGGACTACCCGTCCGATACAAATTGTTGAAGAGAAAAGTAGATGTTTCGGGAGTAAAAATGTGACTAAACTTTATTTGACAAAATTCTTACGAACAACTGCCTTTCTTCCCACCTCCGCCTACATCTCTAAGCGGGAGAAGGCCGATTAGCGGGTGATCTCTAACAGCGGCATACCAAGCCGCGCACACCGCCCACAATCATACCTAGAGGCGCGCGTCTCACTCTCTCCTGCCCACAGAGTTTCTTTCCACTCGTAGCTAGACACATGCAGCCGGGCACGCATGTGCCGTTACGCTTGGCCGTGATAAGACATTTTTCAGACGCTTAAGGCGCCAAATGCGTCGTGCAACCACTTAAACTTACCCAGGAGCGTCTTGTGCCTCTCTTTATTAACCACTTGACAACTCAGGGCTTACAAAAAACGTGAAAGACTAAATATAGATAATTTGGCGACAAATATAAAAAGGGCTCTAACTCGCCTAGCCGTTCTCAACGGTAAGGCTGTTGGGAATCGCTATTCATCAATCCATAAATAAAGCTGTGGTACGTTCGGGGTCTTTAGTATTTGAAGCCAGAGAATCTGGTATTTGCTCTAGGTTACAGTTAACAAGTTTCTTGAATCTACAGTCAGGAACTTTGTTGGATGAAGTACGTAAATCCAACAGATTCAGTGCACTGTTTCCTGCTTGGAATTCAACTCTAAATCAGTTTTAAAGCTGCCATATTTCCCATAACTAATCCCTGACAATCCTAGAGTAAGCTTGAAAATTACGAACAAGGATCAATGAATAAATATATTTATTATGCGATAGTCGGGGTTCTTTTTATTACCAAATGTACTTCACGGTAATACACGGAACCTAACTTAACAGGGTCCTTAGTTCCTTCAGTTCTCGCAATTCAGAGACGAATGGTCCGTAATAGTTGGCCCAATACGTGTAGAGCTACATCAAACTAGCATTTTTTCAACCGGTGATATACTCTATTCCCTTTTTACGAATTTGCCGTTATAAATATGTTAGCAGACTTTAATAAACTACTACTACGGCACTACTAGCAAGAAAAGTTCAACCAACCCGACCAATAACCCCCGAGCTCAAATTTACACAAAGCCAGTCATCATCATTAAGACTGTCGGACTAATCATCAACCGTATCCTATAGCGGCTAACAACCAACTGCCGCCGACGACGCGCATTTCGCGTTCTCTCGCTATTAGCGTTACAATAAGTTCTCCGAAAATACCTTGAGGTTCGAATTTGAACATCGGCGACTCTTGACGATGTTTGTGATGACAGATGACGTTGCACGTCCCCGGTCATGATCGGACGTCATCGTATGCCTTGATATTTGGGTTGCATATACTGTAATTCCACCGTACACTAACGAATATGAACATAAGAGAAAATTATACACAAAATAAAATTACAGAACTATATTTTTTAGTAAAGAAAGAAATGAAACAAACATGCAAATTGTTGCTTTACAGTGCCCGAAAGTCACGAATGAAGCAGAAATACTTTACAGATATTTTCATTGCGTATAAATATCTCGAAAGCAAGGTTGCATTTACGCTATATAGTTGCATAATAAATAACCAAAGCTAATTCCTATCAACTTTATTGTCGTTCTGAGTCCTTTGCGTCCTGTGCACTTGCCTGCCGTTATCCAAGTTCAATAATAAAATCCGATCTAATGTGTTGCGTTTCCAAAGAGGCATCGCTTTGCCTCCTTATTAGTCTCCCCGCGTTTACGACATAATTTCGAAATTCTCAGGTAGATGTCTCATCCGAGAGTAATGAACCAATGCCCAATTGGCCTGTTTACATACATCTCCTCGACGTGGAGTGCCCGGAGTGCATACTTGCGCATTATAATTATATCCTGCTATCTCCCGGCGTGTAGACAGGAAGTTTCATTATACTCGCGCGTGTTCCCCGTCGGCTGATAGCAGCACTCCTTGTCCTATAACTATTTTATCACCCGAAATCCGTAATTTATGAGATAGAGGGATATATCGCCATCTATATGCAAGCTGCTCATAGCGGCGACGCGAGGTTATAATAATAACAACAGAGTCGTTGAAATTTAGGGCTTTCGGGCTTTTAGGGTCGTGAGGCGTAGAAAAGAAGGGAAAAAAGGGTTGAAGTATGAAGTGGCTGCGTCGAAATGGGGAAACTTAATTGTAACGTTTGCGGCAACGCGACCACAATATCGTTAAGGACGTGGATGGTCATTAAAGTGTGTCGCGCTAGAAGTGGCGGATTACGATCGACGTGCCGAGCTTTGTTTCATTGAGGTTACGTTTAACGTCTACTGGCCGACGCACTCTTACTCCACAGATGGCGTTACAGGCAAAACTTGAAAGTTAATGTCTTTTACGATTTTATATCTTAGTTTAATATGCACCTGCTTTATTTAAGTACAGAATGATGAAATTAATTCGTAAAATTCAAACGTTGTAAAGTTTCAGGTTTTAACGGCTTAAAACGTCGAATACGTTCCAGATTATTGAATATATTGAATATGTAAATATAAAGTAGAAGAAAATAAAATCAAGTTATACATAGAAAAAAAGGATGTAGAAAAAAGTATGGTGCAAGCAAGATATTTCGACGACGGCGAAAATGCAAATTTGATTTTCGATGTGCTGGGACACATCCGAGAAAGATTCCTCCCTATTACGCGTCTCTTCATGCTTGCCGCCCCAGCTTCAAGCCACCCCTTTCGCTACTCAATCGTTTTTCCAGCAGTCACCGTGTGCCGTTTGCGTTTTTCCAACATTTCAGTTTTCCATGGCGCACATGGGGCAAACTGGAGTGCATAAAAACACGTGAAGGGCCAAGCGCTCCGCGAAGGACGAAGAAGGACACGTCATAGAAAAACGTCGTCGAGGGGACGGCCGTTTGCGTATGCATGTATGCAAACGTGATGTGATTGTGAAATCATCCGCTTGTGAAAGTTATGCAACCAAAAGCACACGGCGCGTAAAAACAGCCAAGTGAAGATGTTTTTCGCGCGCAAACATTGCCTGCCTCAATATGAGGTAACTCTTTTTCGATATTTCCGCCAGAAAATGACAGCGGAAACATTTTCTATTTGCTTAAAGTGCTTGATAGAAATATACCGAGAACAGTGTAGGCAACCAGCTTCACATATTCTGACACAAATGTTTATTTGGTGACACAAGTAAACTTTGCAAAAAGTTGATTTAACTAAGGGATTGTTATAGAAAAGGTGGGGATAGTGAATGCTTTGTGAGTGCGCACGTTTCGAAAAGGGTCGACGCAAAAAGGGCAAGGAGCGTAAAAAACCGAGGCTTTGATAAAACTAAGTCGGCGTTAACGCGACTGGCGCTGGGACACAAAAAGCCGGAAATCACGTTCGCCAGCAAAGGGCTGCGAGATGTGCACGGGAATTTTGCCGATATTTGCGCAGATTTGCCGGTGGATTGCATTGCGAATCAGTAGCTGTGATACCGACACATTGGCAAAAACCCAGTGTATTGACTTAAACTTTTCAAATCGCAAACTGGAAACCAAATAATACCTCAAAATCCCCAGAAAAAAACTAATCAAAAGCCAACTTTCCACTATAAATGTTGCCATAGTTTTTCACACACTATGTAATAATTTAGTTAAATTGCAGTTGAGAGGATTTAAGTATATTTAAGTTAGTATATTTAAGTTATTTAATTTAAGTATTACTTTACATGAACCTTTCCAAATTTGGTCTATGACAAGTGGGGCTTAATTTAAATATTTTAAAATAAAAAAATTATGAGAGAAACATTTTTAGCAAGTTTATTATTGGGGAATATACCGGGCGAGTTTTTTAAAATGAGGACTTCAAATATCTCGAGAAATAAGCTCTCCACGAAAAATTGTTGGTAATCAAAGTATAATTATTCGATGAGGTCAAGTGTTCCTGGCATATTCAATCACCCTGGCCCACCCACAGTTGTTTGCTGTCAAAAGTTTTGAGATTATCGATAACCTTGATAACCTAAGACAGGTATTATATGCAACCTCCTTGCTTAGTAGGAACGTAAGGTAGTGATAATAATACTGCTGCACATGGCTGTCCATGATGTTGGGAACCGTTGTGCGCAGTCGTATATTTTCCAAGCTTTTATGAAGGTCAATAGACAGAATAAATATTGGAGAGAAAAGGTAGATTTTTGGGCAGCAAGACTGCAATTGAAAGTTATTTATAACGTGCACATTTGGCGATTTGGTTGGTTTTGAAAAGCGTAGCCGATCCGATGGTGTATTGTTCACCTCCGGTGGTACCATCTTATCTTTAACGACCTCCCGTAGATCGGGCGACTAGGCTTGCGAGTGGCGAAATGTGCGTCGCAGAGGTCTGGGCAAAGCTGTGCCTAAGGGTAAGACTTTCTGCGCTCACCCTGTGTAAGATGAGAGAGAGCGAGTGGTTGACAGAGTGTGCTCGGATTGGTCCAGGATAGGTTCGTGGGGTGGAAGATTGTTGGGGAAAGCGTTGTGGGTGTGTGGACCCCACCCGATGTAATTGTAAATTTGTGTAAATAAAGTTAGTCACAAGCCATCACAGATCATATAAGATGCCCCACTCTGGCCGGTTTGTTTGGATTAAGCAGCGTCCCAAATGTCAGCAGGAAGAACTAAAATCGAAGATAAGCAACCATCACATAGGATATATTTATATCCCAATAAATTCAATCATAACAATTAAAAATAATTCAACAACCTAAGCATATTTGTTTGAGACATTTATTCTCACAAAAAAAACATTACAACTAAAATTGTAACAAAACAAAGAACGGAACTTATTATCACATGTGTAG
>JAODAC010029506.1:0-15349 GCA_027575185.1 Mimaenictus wilsoni
AATGTCACCACACATAAATCTATTTCAACCAGTATGCCTGTTATGTACGTACACCCTTGGTGCGACCCAAACACAAATGTGAATGAAACATGTACTCGGAACACGTGAGCGTCGTGTCGCCCGGCACCTTCACCAACATGAGCAAAGCACTGCAGTCTTCCGAAGCGCTAACGCTGGTGTGCTAGTCTTAACCTGACTTTCCTTAGATATACGCGCACAAACGAACAAAACCTTGTTTTTCCAGTTTCTGCAAGAAAGCCGACACAATGCGACACTGCAAAGCGCAGCTGCGCTTCCAATACATTCACAACATATACGCCGCCCTCGCGTACACCAAACAGCAAGCGCGTGTTGTCGCCGACGCGCCGCCGTCGAGCCGGTGACAAGAATCATCGTTTTCGAGACGCTGTACGTCTTCGCGCTTCGTTTATTTAAGAACGACGTGATAACACGGCAAGAAACGGGGGACACGTTCGTCGAATGCAAACTGCGTTTCCGTACGAGCAAAATTTGCTTTTACAACAAAAGCTTGAAAACCCGCAATACGTTGCAATTGTGCTCGATGTGTCGGTGAAATATTGGAGGACAGTTGCGTGAAGCATTTCCATAGAAAAGCTTTTAAATTGTGTGCAAACATTCACTGTAATTGAAAATTGAAAATTTTTACACATTTTTATAATTAAAATGTATTGACCCATTCAAATTAATAATTTTAGTTAGTGTTTTTTTAAGTAAAACTTGAACAGTAAACTATTGAATGCGAGACGATTTTAAGCGGTGTATATCTAAGAAACTAACAATACGATTTTAATTTTTCTTTTTTTTTGATAACTGTATCTTGTTTCATTAGTCATATTAATATAATTATGTAAAGGGATTTAAGGGAAGTAACCAGAAATCTCATATTTGTAGGACGGAATTTAAGTAGTTAATATCTGTCGAGTAGTTAAAGGCACATATTGATGTACATTTTAGAAAAATATACACAAATATTTAGAAATAATTTCCAAACATTCATGCCAAACATTCCAACCTTAATTAAAATATTCATAACCATACTACACAGTCCATGTTATGTTTGTATACTCGTATAAAACTTGAAATAACAAAAGCATGGAAAAACCGCACATAAAAATTATACCTAACAACAGAATAATAAAACTACTGTGCATCAAAACTAGTACAATGACGACAGAGATTAATATGCAACTGCGTTTCCAGCCGGCTGCCAAAATCCAACTGCCCCCAAACGCCACGCATACGCTGTGTGCGCGTGCATACAATGCGACACTAAATATCAACCACGAGGGGGTGGCATGGTGGCTGGCGGGCGGTTTTGTCGGCAGTGGGCGACATTTATTCGTCGGGCGTAGAGCGCAACATTCAACAAGCGCCGGCGGACCGGCGCCAACTTCTGGGAGGCTGAAACGCCTCATGAATCATGCGCGTCGGTTTTAAGCCTGGGGCCACGATTGTACAAACGCGGGTATAAATATCGACAAACGCACGTCACACCGTGAGGCTTTATTAATTATCCCGCATTGTATGCGCCAACTGCATACCTGCCATTGAATTAACAGCAGCCGTGTACCACGTCGTTGGATGATATTCTCTATACGGTTGCATAAAGTATGCAATCTATTCTCTAAAGTTTGTATCTCATATATTCTGTTAACTGATTTAGGCAGAATTGTTGTAACTATTTCAAAATTAATTAATTAAACCATACAATATTAGAGGTGTAATAATATTATAGATCATTTTAAGACTTATGACATTATTTGTTGGTGTAAATGTTCCTACAAAAGATTTATGACTCGGTTTCTCTCATTAAAAGTTCAGTAAATATGTAAATATTATTCGTATGGACGAAAAATATGGAAAATGCATGTGGAATACTCTCATAAATAATTTTTGTACCATAGTTTAAACTATTCCTCAAATCTTAAAAAAGTCTTTTAAATGTCATAAATGACGGACTTGTCGAGAACCGATTGGGAGAATGTTAATATTTTATTAAGTAGAAGAGTCGAGCAATAGTTTGTTGCTTGTGTCATCTTGATAACTTAATATTTAATATAGTTAAAATATATTTTAAGTTGCACCTCCAAATAAGCGTGACACCGGACCGACTGCTGGAAAGACTGAACAAAAACTTTCTGTGTAATTTCCGATAATCATTCAGAAGTATTTAGAATCCTTAATTTTTGAGAAATGTTATTCCCTCTATCTATTGTGACTAATTACAGTGACCTCTTGAAAAATGCAGAGTTTTCTGCACTATTCAATATTCTTGTAAACGAAATTAATAAATGTAAAATTGTCTTCTTGTAAAACTATAAAAATATTTTCCTTATATCTATCGCAGTTTATATTTCAACATTTAAAATGTTAGTTTATGATCTCCTTGTGCATCGTATGCAAAAAGTCTATAAAACTAGACGTGGAAAAGAGCCATTAGATAAAATGAGCGGCAATAACAAACAGGAAAAGTTTACGATGTTCCGCATTTCCGCTTATTAATACGCAAACAAACAAGTTCATATTTCAGCTGCCTGCAAAAGTCTGCTCTGCCTTTTGTACATATATATATATATTCATATTTTTGGTGAATAGTTCGGTCTAATTAAAACATAATGCTTTAATGAAATTTATTTTAATTTAAGGAAATTTTCAGTGAATTTTATGGCATGGAATACCAGAACGTATATAATAAACTACTATTAGAATGTCCACTATTTCAATTTATGTCCAAGTTTATTGTAACTATAATTGCCTCATATTTTCATGGCTATTTTCCCATTTTCGCTGTATCCTTCGTGGTTATGATGAGAAACGTTTCCTACATTTCCTGCTTGTTTTGTTGCTACCGGCCCGAGTATGAAACCATGAACAATATTTCCTCTTATTTCCTTCTACTGATTCAACAAACATTTTATGAAGCAACAAAAAAGTTGAATGTGTTTTTTGACCGCACTACTGAAGTAAAACTAAATACATTATTATTGTTTAATCATTATTTTTATTATTAGTGAAATATCTCAGTCATTATTTAATTTCATTGCGCCGTCCATTTTTATTGAAGTTGAACTAATAATTTATAAAATGAAATATGATAATAATGCAAATATTACCAGTTGGAAAGGAAATTTAATAAAATTTTACAATTCACTTTTATCGGATATCAAATTCAAAATTTCAAGTTTGATTACAACATTTTCAAAGTTGTAAACTTTATTTGTTGATTTTATTCATTTTTTTATGTGATTCTGAATTTAAAACTATAATTTTGGTTTGATTATTTTTATGGATAGAAAATATTATATTGCGTATGTTATCAATGCAATAAAAATGCACCTAGCCCATATTAATTATTGACATGCAATAAATTTTCATTATCGTTTATTTATTACGCTGATAGCACACGAGTATAACATAAATATATTTTCTGTGCAGTATTATTTCCGCTAATGTACGTGCCACAAACAAAATTTATTTGTTGTTTTATTCGCTTATCCTTTTGTGCGTTTTTGTGCTGGTTATTTCTATAATTCGCTTATTGTAATCGAATGCAACTGACGGCCCATAACGTGGCATTACGTATTTTATCAATGGGTCAATACTTGAATTTGTATATTGAGGAATTTATGTTGAACTATGCATATTTGTGAAATTAATAATTATACTTGTAAGTGGCTTAATTTACATATAATGTTAATAGAATGGTTTTTGGTGAAGGTAAGCTTGTTCTGAATAACCGAATTGAACGTAGTTGCTAGGTTTTAAAATACTATATCACGTGTGCTCTAGAACATGCTGATTCATATACATCTAATAGGTGGCACCACATATCAGGAAGGCCAATTCGGTCTTTAGGACGAGTCAAAAAAGTTGACACTTTTTTTCGATATTTACGTACACACGAAAAGATGCTAGATATTTATAAAACAGCGTTATTCAGAATTCTGCAGCGGGATGCAGAGCGAGCCCTTCAGAGTCGAAGAACAGAAAAGGTAATAAAGAATAGACATAGAAACAGCCTGCGAGAATAACATAGCTGGTGCCGTACAAGTTGTGTCGGCAAGTAGCAACTGCAACGAACAGAAATTACTTCGGACAAATATACGCATTTGTGCAGAAATAAATTCCAACGTGATCTTAGAGTGTATAAATTCGACCAAATAAATTCGCAAATGTGGGTTTTGGAAAAATTCGGCTTCTCCAGGTTCCATCTAGTCTACGTCTAGTTAAAGTTACCGATTATTTTTTGTTAATTAAACCTGTCTGCCCTGAAAAAAAACAAAGAGATGGCGTGTTAATTTTAAGTTTGCCACCCTGCGCCCTTCGGCCAGACCCGGGTGGCGAGGATGCCATCTTGGCTTAAGTTTCGGTCGCCTAGGGGTATAAAAACTCTTTGCACGCGCCATTCTCTATCGTTTTATCTATTATCTACTACTCGTCCTGCGCTACGTAAGTCCGCTTTTCACCACACTGTTTTGTACGTTCGCGTAATCGACACCAATGTGTAGGTGTCGACTACTCGTACAAATAAACGCCATTTTGTTAACTTGAACTGTAAATGTGTACATCATTTTAACATCAGTTGAGCAAGAGAGCAATTAAGGCCCTGATAGATCAGGCCCCGCGTTCTAAGCGGGAATTAAACCTTGATAATAAAACCGAGACAACCGCGTAACACAATTTGATATATACATAAAAACAAAGAAGAAATAAGAAATATTATTAAAGATTTACATATTAACCCCATCGCTCTATTAATAAACGGTTTGTTTCTTTCTAAATTACGTCCAATTACGATCAATATAAGTCTGATAATAAACTGAATAAGAAGTTTCATGCGGGACTATATAATTGGCGGATTGCATGCAAATTATTCCATTTCCGTAGTTCAATTTTACCCTATTCGGTTAGTTCGTAAATCGTACCATGAATTTCCATCCAAAGGATAATAATTTTCAACTGACTATCGCTATTATCCTGATCATACTAAAACGACTATTACATTTTCTAATTAATTATTTTCCATTTCCTTATTCCCTTATTTCTATTTTCGTTTATGTTTTCTTGCAATCGATTAAATTTATACTTAAAATGATAAATAAAAATGATTGCATTTTTAAAACAAATGACAATTTTTATTAGATTTTATTAAATCTAAAAATGTTTTTAACACGCCCATGATTTAGCAATCCATTCGTTAGCGTCATATTGTATGCAGTAATACATCATGTTACATTTCATGTATTTTATTTAAGCTTACAATTTCCCTCATTTGATAATTTCATTCACCTCACGGTAATGCTTCATCTTCATACAACATTACAGCATTATATTTTTACCAGCATTATTCTTTCGCTTTTTTTTGGAATGCTACCACGCCACTGGATCGGTACTCGCCTTGCTAGGAATTGATCCATTAATTTTGTTGAAACTTCCACCTAGTAACTTTCTAATTGCGTTTCATGTTGACTTTAAGGCAATATTAAACATTTGTTGAAGGTAGCGACATTAAATTTATATTATACCTTTAGAAGCATAAGAAAAAAAGGGAAGATTTATAAAACATGACATTTATTATGTTTTATGGTTCTTTTTACGACATATTTTGATGATTATTCTAAAGGCCTCTAGTAATATTAAGTATGAGGAGACATAATAAAACATGCTGAAAAATACGGGTAAACATTTCTGTAGAACTCAAGTTTTATTTTATATTTTTGTATAGAATATTTATGGTGTTTGGTATTATCGTTCAAGGTAATGAAAAGTTTAAAGTGTGAGGAATATTGTGAGAAAGTACTATGTGAAAGTGCGTAATAATACTGTCATGCTACGGGTGTGAGTGTGGTGCGCGTTGAGGATTTGTTATTGACCAGGATACTTTCTCCTAAACCTAGATAAAATGGGAGATTCACTTGGCAGCTAGTGTGACGGACCGGTTAAGATCGATTGGCAAAACAATTATAAAGTAACGACGAACGGAAAATGTTTCACGACGAGCAAATATTCAAGATAACAAGAAATAGGCAAAGCTATAGAGGTGTGAACATTACAACATACTCACCAATCAATAACAGACAATTTTGAAAGGAATGACGAATATCAAGAAGCACGTGCTTTGGTGGTTAGTGGAGATTTTTTGCAGACACCCGGGCAGTTGGACACTTAAACACTTCGCGATGACTTAATTCTTGGTTTCAGTTATTGACCAGCGACTACGCGCCTCTTGCATTATAGGGGTCATCCGGGTGTTCCCCGACCTAATCTCCTACTTAGCGCGTTTACCATTTGAACCAAGTCTCCCGCTACTGGGTGACGCGCAGTTGCAGCCGACTCGCGCACAACAAAAAATTCTAGAATGTTCTGAAACGTTCTAGCAAGACACTCAAGAATTTGCGACTTCAGCATTTTACTCATTACCTTTAGCATTGACACGTAAAGTGCTTCGTTAGCAGCCGTTAATCGAACCTCTATGTAGGACAAGAGAGTTGAAACAATTAACAATTGAATAATTTCTTAATCCCAAAAGATAATCTGCTAATTACGACGTTTAGACTCTACATACAAAGTGATATTTATTAATTTTATTTCATGGTCCTACGGCTCTGAGTGTCAACATTAAAACGTATATGTGATTCCTTTTATTCATTACACTTAGTGAACAACATTGTGGAAGATTTTTCGTGAGAAGTGCCCCTTGTGCACATTCTTGCACGACGGAAATATATTAATTTGATAACTTGATAGTCTCATATGCGACAATACATGTGGGACAAACATTTCTTTTTCTTTGACTGACCGAGTATCGACTATTATAGACATTAATTCTATTCAATTGCTTTTCAATGAAATTAGTCGTATTAGAGGCTAACCCTGATAAAAAGAAGACTTCACTTTACGGTACCGAGAATCAAATTCGAGACCTTTTCATCAGTATTCATACAATTGGAAATTAATAGGAAAAAAGGAAGACATCCCTTAAAACACTCAATATATCAAGTTTATTTCAAAACATATATCCCACAAAGCTGGTTTTTCTACTTTTATTTAGACTCTTGATTTCGCTTTAGATTGCGACACAACTCGAAGAAAATATTGTGCGATGAGATACGCAACACCCCAGCAAAGCAAAAAAGGTCCAAGAATTACGATAGGAGCGATAGACGATGGTGGCTACCGCTGGAAAAATCAGATCATATTTATTGCGTCGGGGTGTAACGTGCAACACCACAAACTCGTAAAAAACAAACAAGAAGCGATAAAAAAAATAAAAACCCTCTACACAAAAAAAATAAAAACTTCATAGCTAAACTTACAAATAAAATAAAACGTAATCTAACAAAATAAAGCAATTACAAAAAACTTTAAACTTATTTCTCCTAAGTTTATAAATATAGACATACTTAGGTATTGTATATGCACCTTACTGTATTTTATCACCCCCAAAACTCTCCTGAAAATAACTTTTTAAATTCTTTAAAAACACCTCTAATTCCCTGCACACCATATAAAATTAATACAATTCGAGGTAGTGAAAAAAAAGCAGACACACACAGAGGTTCGAAGAAACTACATGTATTCTATTCAGCAAATTCCCCCATCGGCTCACATTTGCGCACCTGCAATGCCGCACCCCGTAGGACAGGCGAGCCCGACGCCTCCGCCTCCGTCGTCGTCGACGTCCTGCTTGTCTTCCTCAATTCGTGCGAAACTTTTCGCCGTCCCCGCATTGCTCGTAACTTTTATTACGACTGCGGCATTTACAATTTGCAGTGACGTCAATTTCCACTCGTGGCCAAAGTTCTTGCACTCTGGCCAAAAATCGAATCTGCGACCGCAGAATATAAAGCCGCACACATCGACAGGCCATCAGCCGGCCCAATAAGATGATAATAAAATATTAAAAAGTCGGAACCGACTTGACAACAACTGGAAAGTTTCGCTTCTATTCTCCTCAGACGCGTCGTCCTACGATTACCAACTTTTCTTACTGACTTATATTTCAAAAAATTATTGGAGTTCTTCGTAGTTATTAGATTCAATCACTGTGGAAGGCGATGGTAATGGTGACAGCGTCAGCGACGTGTCTATTGAACGAATGAATAAAACTTGACTTTTTGTCATTGGGTTGATGGATTTCATTTATTTTCTTTCACGTTGATTATTAGGTGTTATTTATATGTAGTTGATATTATTTGTTTGAAAATTTGAGAAAAGCTGATTTTGGTGCACAAGAGATGAAACTGTGATATTAAACGAAAGCGCGGGGTTACGAACATTTGTGATATTTTATGGAATACTATAAGAATTATTAGAAAAGGTCAATGTAAATTGTCCTAAAAGGGTCAATTACAGAGGATAGGCAATAAATTAGATATCCACCAATTTCTGAAAACACCATCTTTGTGATGATATCATTTTTAGCTTTGTATCATTGGAGCATGATACATTTTTAGCATTTTTATTGAATTTTATATGAATTCTTGAAATAAATCATTGAAAATCATCAGGGTCAATTCTAGAAAGTAAGCACTAAATTTGATGTCAATCAAGTTTATGTGTTTTATTTCCTGCAAACCTCATTTTATTTGTCCCTTTCTATTACATTATACTATGACAAGTCCATTCTAAATCTAGAAATAACATGTAAGAAATTAAGTAACATTCTAACGTCAAACATGTCATGAAATTATTCAGCTCTAAGCATATACTTGTACATTCTGGGTGTGGCCATGGTTTTGTAAGTTTTACATTTCAACCATTCCCACAGATGGAAGCAATTTTCCTATTATGCAAGCGCACAAAATTGAATCGATACGCCTCGATATGCTCGTATTCGTGCTTGCCGCATAAAAAGAGAGAAAATCCCAAACGAAAAAGACATTAAATATTCATTAACAAAAGTCAGGCAGAAATGTGGCTGGCGAAAAGTCAGCGAACTTTTCTTCGCCACGCTTCCAGAATATTTTCACCGGCTATAAAACACAAATAAAAAGCCACCAAAGTTTCCAACAAAAATCGTTAATAATTAATAATAATTTAAGTGAATACACGTTTACCCGGCAAATTGCGTCACGTCGAATTATACGAACCTTGCGAATTTAATAAATTTCAACGCAACGAATTTAATAAATTTCAACGCAACGATATATTGCTTTACCAGTCCTAACAACGGGTCCTAATTAAATTCCTGCGATTCGCTGCTGAAGACCTAAAAAAGAGCACGTATTAAATAAACAATTGAAGCGTTAAATTCGCGCAATTACAGCACGGGCGCACAGAGAAAACAAACCCGCACACCAAAAAACACGAACGGGTTAATTAATTTAACTCGGGTGGTAATTAAAAAAAACACATGAGTTGCTGGGTGGTGGTGCCGGTGCCGGACAAAAAAGAGCGATACAAATATGAGAAGTGGCCTGCACGACATCTGATACCTAGTGTTTGCGTGAGCGCGCATACGCAAGCGAAGGCGCCGTACACGTGAACAAACACGAGTGTTAAAAACGACAAATTAAAAAAAGAATTAGAATTATAAAGTGCTTAATCAGAGCGTGCAAATTTATGGCGAATGTGACGGCTTGGAAAGCCAATGCGAAAGTATAATGGGTTGCCTAGAGTTTTACAATAAGTTGGCTTGATGTAAACATTGGGATTATCACGGAATTATGGAATCAAGTTTTATTAATAAAATAGTGTGTTACTACATAATTTTCAAGCCATTTACTTGTTTCCTCATAATTTTAAATTAAGTATACTTATTCGACATATCTTGAATCCTAAGGAGTGTTTAAACACATCGGGATCATTATTTTTAATGCTGTGGAAATTTATGTGCGATTTTTGCAATATTGGAATAATCTCGGTAAGATATAAATGAGACACGAGAGACAAAGAGAGTTTAACCACATCGAGAGATTGGTAACTTTACTGTTTTGAATGTTAACTTCCGATTTCAGGCAGGATGGTAGAGTTTCGGTAATATATAAGAAACATTATGTTTGATTAAACCCAAGCAAGTTATTTTTCACTGAAAAACGTGATCAACAATATTGGTAGACCATTCACAAGTTAGCAAGTGATTTCAGAAGTTTTGGTTGAGTTCCACTAAAATACAAGGAAGACTGTTTTTAGTTGAACCTAACCGATATGTTTTTCACTAAAAAATGTGTCCAAATACATTGGGAGACCGGTATCTGTACAGGTTGGAATGTTATCATGTGAAATTTCTAAAATTTTGGTCAAGTTTCAATAAAAAAGTAGAGAAAATGTGTTCAGGCGAACCCAAGCGTGATGTTTTTCAATAAAAATTATATTGAAACACTTTGGGGGACCGATATTTGTAAAGATTCACATTTTAACATTTGATATCTGAAATATTGATAGGGTTTGACTAAAATACTAGAAACACATTTTGTGTTTTGTTGAACTCAAATGAAATGTTTTTCACTGAAAATCGTGTTCAAACATTTTGGGAAACCCGTATCTGTAAAGATTCGTATCTTAAAATGTAATTTCTGAAATACTGGTAGAATTTCGCTAAAATACTAGAGATAATGTGTTCAGTTGAACCCAAGCGATGTGTTTTCGCTAAAAATCGTGTTCAAACACTTTGGGAGACAGGTTATTTGTAAAGATTCACATTTTAACATGTGATTTCTGAAATATTTGTAGAGTTGCGCTATAATACTAGAGAAAATGTGTTTTGTTGAACCCAAATAAGATGAATTTTACTTAAAAAACTGTCAAAACACATTGGGAGGTTGAAATGTTAGCATGTGATTTCTGAAATTTTGGTAGAGTTTCACTAAAATATAAAAGAAAAGTGGGCTTAAACGAATGGTTTTTACCAAAAAGGTGTGTTTAAACACATCAGGAGCTCGGTATCTTTAACAATTTGATAGTTAAATTGAAAATGTTGGAACGTTTGTTGAGAATTTAAGAGATTATAAGAGAAACACGTCTTTAAATATGCTCAAACTGTTTATTTTCGCTAAGGTGTGTTTAAACACACCCTTAACTTTTCCTTATCCAAAGTTAACAAGCAATTTCAGATTATTTCAGAAACCAGACCAGACCACTTTAATTATGAATAAAGTGTAATTATCTAGGTATAAATAAATTCTACTAAAGAAAAAGTTAATTTTCTGGTCTAATTAAAATTCATTCAAATTATACTATAATACTCAAATATAATGACTATGCTATGTTGTTTTTTACAACCTGGCATCCTTTTACTCAGGTTGAAATCTACACGACCGAGTCGTACATGTGGGTCATTAGTACTAGTGGTTTTCCCGGAGTTTTCCGCGTCGTGCTTCACCTTTAGCGCGGATGGTTTACCCTTCACGCTGGTGAGTTTGTCTACAAACTCACAAACAGCACCGAAAGCATTGCGTTAAGCACGCGTTTCGTAATCGTGCCGCCACCGCCACCGACGAAGTTCGCCAACACATTCGCACTCAATGACTTTGGGGCCGGTCCTTCCAAACATCGAACGTTTAACGCCACGCGCAGAAGTTATACGCGTCCGTAGCATCGCTTCGCAAAACCGACAAAAGTTTCGAATAAATATGTAGTGCCTGCGCACCGCCACCACCACCGCCGGCGCCGTCTTCGTATCAGACCATAGCCCTAGGATACATCGGCGGGGGGACCTCTCCCCCGCGCGCACGCTGGCTAAACGACCGCGTTGAAAAGTCTTCGATCCGTATAATGGAATGTAGACCGCAAGCAACCGGCGAACAAAGAGGAAGACGTCAACCGTTGAGGTTTTATACGTTTCTACTGGGCAAGGCACGGCTTTCCCCTTTTACTCTCGATTGTTTTCTTTGCACATAAAAAGACACGGAAAATTGTCTGACCGAGCGTTGGCAGCATATTTTCCTAGTCGGTTACCGAGTTTCAAATCGCATGACTTTGTCCGCATTACGCCTTGGATTGGGCAAAAATAGCGAGAAATTACAGGCGGAGTGTATAAATTACCAGATAAAACTATAATCCCCAGAGAAACATCTCCAGAATCTTTTCAATCCTACCGATTAAGTCTCTGCAATGTGTTTATTCAACTGTGGCAGGGGTGCTAGTTTCGGTGCTAACGCTAAAGCCTATAATTCTCAAACTTGCGAACAAAGACTGCATGTATTTAGTATAAACAAAGTAGATTTATGAAAATCCTGTTATTTACTAGTCGACAGTTTACTGTGTAGTGTTCAGCGTAATAATATATACTATTAAGATTGTTAAAGATTTAATTTGAACCGTTTTTAAATGTGACCTCTGAAAGTTTCGTTCTACACTAAATTACGTTTTACATTAAATATAGTTAAATATAGTTACTATAGAGTAACTGATGAATAAAGTGTATCCGGTTCGAAGGACCATGTAGACAGGAGGATCCGGTTCGAATGACCCTTTATGTCTATTCTAGTCAAAACTACATAGTTAAACTATAGATTCAAGTACTATGAAAATAACAACATTATTTTAATGGAATCCATTAAAGGAATATCCCGAGGCTTAGAATGGAATTACAGAATTACTAATTAACAATACCCTAAGGTCTTGTCCGATTATTCGATTGTCTGAAACTGTTTACATTTGTTATTATAGCCTGGCTGACAATAAACAAGAATTCCATTCAAATAGAGGATAATTACACCCAGGTGACAATTCCAATTGACCGCAAATAGATTGACAAGATTGTCACATTTCCCCTCCCGCCGAAAACTCATTCCAACAATGCCAGGAAGGTCTGGGCACTCTGGCGGATGGTGTGGGTCAAGCCAATCGTGGATTGGCGCGTGGTTTCGATTGGATTGGCGTGGTAGTAAGTGGATTGCTGGCACGCCAAGGCCCATGCCGCCACCGTCGTGTTGGGTCAGATACCACCAGAGAGCGGATTCATTGCGAAATCTCTCGCAACGCATTAGCGCATTAAGCGATTGGAATTGCCATTGAAATAGCCGACGCTTACGCGCGACATGTATTCGGCCCCGGGTGTGATTAGAAGCACGGACAAGATTTACAGCCGGTGGCCATCCGTGCTGCCGACCACACTGTGCGTTATCGGCTGATATTTCGATATTTGCGTGTTATCACTGCTATCGGTGCATCTGCGCCGGCAATACGCCTACTATCCGAAATGACCCAAATGATCAAATGCGATAATGTACAGGAGCTTACAGAAATTTTCTTACTTGAGGTCTCCTGAAGTGAATATTACTTCAGAAAACTGTATTAGTAAAGTTTCTAGTTACTTTACTTATTGCTGGATTTTTTGGATTTTGTCATCTTAGAAATGTTCACATTTCTTTAAAAACACGTCTGATGACTACGTCCGATGGTACTTCAGAAAACTTGTATTAAAGTTACTTCATTCTTGATATTATTTTAGTCATACTGAGAGTAGATATTATTGAATTAATTACAAATGCATTGTGCATTGTGCGACGTTGCTGAATTGTCATCAGCGCCATTTTGTGCAACATGGCGTTCAATTAACGCATGACTCGCGCATCGTCGCGGACTCTGCCGATGTGGCGGCGAAATGTTGCTGGCTATTGCAGGATCGTTGGATGTGCTGAGCAATACATGTTGCGGTTGTGATTGCAATCATGTTTGTCCCATAAATGTAAGCGCGAGGGAGAGCCAAATGCGAGGCATGTGCAAACACGACCGAGTTCACCCGTTCCACCGTCGGTACACATAGTGCATGATTGCGGTAGATAGACAATCAGGATTTGTGTTTGCATTTCGAAAAACCATGCCGAACAAATATTTTACTGTTTATCTTTGACATTATTTGTCTCAGTGTAGAAATACATTGTATTATTTCCTATGTATAACTCTTAACGTATCTTCAAACGGACATTTTTAGACCTACTGATTGAGGTTTAGTTTAGTTGTAGGACATTTAAGTACTTCACGGGGACCGAGTGCGTCCACTGCGATACGAAACACCAAACCAGGTACTTCTACTACCCAACTAACCCAGACTTACACGATGACACAGTCAACGGGTAGTTAACGACCTGTAATCTTTCTGTTTCAGGCCATTTAAGTACTGCATGAGGTCCGAGTGCATCCACAGCTTTACGAACCACTTCCACCTTTATTTTACGTCATAATAATACCTCTTTGTGACCAGGTGCGGTCACCTTACTACGAAATAGAACCGATATTGGTTTACCACGCACTAGTTGGCAAGTTATTGATAAAATAAGAAACGTTAAGAGCATTTTATTTAACAACATTTTTAAACTCCTGATACATCTTGACTGACCAAGAAGTATACTTAAGTACACTTTTATAAAAAACACTCCAAAATGTGCAAATGTGTACACATCACGAGAATATCTCTTAATGTTTCAGCATCCAAAGCGAGCATTCTACCGAAAAGAAAAACGTATAATGATAACGACCGTAGAAGTCGTAGTAATAACAATAAAAACTAACCCAGTACTTTCAATATTTATTTTTATGTCTCCTACGCACTCGCCGTCGCTTCCGGCTGTGTTTTAATGCCGAAAATTCGCAACAAACGCGTTATAAAAGTACGTCGGCTCAGCTCCTCAGTGGAAACTTAAGAATTACAACCGTCGTGAGCCTTAGATTACATATGTTTGGCGTGACCTACATACTCATATTAATTTTTCACGAAGGCAGCGAGTGAAATGCCATCAAAACTTCGTTCCATCGCCTTGAAGTACAACCGAAGTTAACCAAACCTCTCCTTGTATCGTAAAACGTGGGTCGCGTGTTTTTATATCCAGAAATACGTGAGGTGTGAACTAATTCAGAATTCCTTCAATTCGCCACAATTTTACTATAATAATTGTTTCTTTTTCTGAATAGGTTTTCAGAGGAATTGAATATTTTCTAGATTTCAGTACTTAAATTTCATTGTCTTAGTTTGACTCAGCATAAACAAGGAGGAAAATAAAAAAGTTATAGCCTTACCCTTTGAAGAATGAAGGAAAATGAATGATTTGTTATCACCAAGTTTTTAATAGCATATATCTGAAACAGAAAATTGAAATTAATGTTGTCAGTCAGGAGATTAAAGAGGTAAATATATGTATATCTTAGTCTTAATCTGTAATTGTCAAATGTCAAAATATGGGCTCTATAGCTCATATAGTTTCCGAGATATTTTCATTGTTCAGATTTTGAAAATTCTCTAAAAATAATTTTCTACCTATTTATTCTCAGATTGATTTCAAATTAAGCTATCTTATAGAACGGAACGCGCTGATTCAGAAAATGTCATAATATATGGGGGTCGATTTTGTCGTTTTCGAGATATTTGGAAAAATATGCAGTTTCA
>JAODAC010029517.1:0-15348 GCA_027575185.1 Mimaenictus wilsoni
TTGGGAGTGATTGTATAGGAATGAAAGAGGAGTGGGCGCGTGATTGCCAGGGGAAAAAAGGGGAGTGAAAGAGTGGCCAAGTGAGGATGGAAGGGGCTGGCAATTTTGAAGGTGATTACAAAGCGGAAGGAAACAGCGCGGACTAGACCCCTACCCACCAGCAACTACGGGAAGGCGTCTAACTGAAAGTACCTAGGGAGTGAAATTAAAATTACTCAATTTACTTAATAATGCTTATTGAGTAAATTAAGGCTAAACTAAGTTTTTATCAAAAAGTGGCAATTTAAATGAATTTAAATTGTAGGGAAGTATCGATGCTAATTGTAAGCAACAATACAACAAGTATTTTAAAAACAAGATCAAAAATCGAAATTTCCTACTTGGTGGTTGTGATTAACAAATGGCCTCAGTGTCAGGGGGCATGTCAAAAAGTATCGAAAATGACCGATTCGATACTATCGATAAGTATCGAAAATTAAGGTATCGATAAAAGTCGATAAGTATCGACACGTGGTATCGATATTTATCGATACCGATACTTTTTTTGCAATCCTTATAAGCCGCATAACATTTGCAATAACTCACTCCCTTCCGAGCTAGAATGAAAACGTCAGGCGAATCATTACACAATGATATCACTTGTAGGTCGCTCAAAAAGCACTTCTAGGCTGTGTTTTACGAGATGCCTCATGAAAAGAAATACGTGCAATGGGATTTGTATGCACATGAGTAGTAACAACATTTGTTATGAATGCTAAGCGAGAGTCTGAAGGCAAAGAGTTTGAGAGTTCTTGCTGACACATAACGAGTCGAAATTGCCGAAATTAATATGCGATGTGAGATGGTTAACGAAACATGAATTTCGCACTCACAATCAGTCGTATTCTTCATCCGAACACGAGTAGGAAGATCATGAAAGGCTTGCCATGATCCTGAAAATAATATGCGATCTCAGATAGTTAACGAAACAAGAATTGCTTATTATAAAGTTTATAAACTTATAGAGATCACCCTAATTTCTTTCCAAAAATCAGTAAACTATTTGCAATTTTACTTTAAAAACTTTAAAAATCTCTGAAAAACCTTAAAATTCTCACATGCAACGTCTTTGTCAAGTTCTCAAATGCACAAGATCACCTCAGCAAATATCCTATTGTGATGTAAACTTCTCAACATTTGATCGCATTTTACAACAGCGTAACACCGCAATTCATCTGGTACCTTCTCTCCTCTAATGCATCAAAACGGTTGTTGCATCAGTCTAGACGCCCTAGGGTTAGTTCCGTGTTCCGGTGTTCCCATTTCCCCATCATTTCTTCATTGTGTTTGCCCTTAGGTCGCAATATTAGGATAATGAAAGTTCCCCCTTCTTTGGTTGGGAGTTGGCTGTGAGTTGGTTCGGAAGTTGTGAGTTGGCGAGTTGGAAATACGGGTATAATAGGGGTGCTTAAAAATGGACACACACTTGTGCGAACCGATCGAATTTCCCATCCTCCCCGGAGATTCATTCCCACGAAATCGAGAGTCATTGTTCTCGAGTTTTGCATCTAAATAAATAAATATGAACGTGCATTGGTGTATTGTCCGGATGCTGGTGCAGTGGTTGTCACGATGTTGTGGGGCCAAGGCGGGTGGTATTTTAGGGGTGGCTGAGGAACTGGTAGCTTGAGGACACCCTCTAATTGCATTTGGCACATTAACTGCATTTTTGCTTGCTGCAGATAGTTGAGATTCGCGTGGGAAAGGTTCAAAGAGAAATAAATATTTCTAATGCTCAACTTCTTCTAGTTCTGTGTTTCCTATCTTCACCTTCATTCTTTCACTTTCATTTTTTTCTCCCAATTGCCATTACTTTTGTTTTCCCAATATTCAACTTCAAACCGTTTCTCTTCAATTCTTCCTGCCAAATGTTTACCTTGTCTTCCAACTCCTTCACGCTACCTACCAGTACAGCCACATCATATGCAAACGCACATTCCCTGATTCCTATACTTCTCATTTTATCATATTCAAACTTAATTAATTAATTGTAAGATCGGTTATGTCTTATTGTAAAAGGAACTAAATGTTTCCGTTTTCTAGTTTTCCTTAAAATAATCGAAACTTTAAATTCCCAAAAAGGAAATACGAAAAAGGAAGTTATTACACACGCCTCTGGGAAGCTATATAATCAGCTTCACGAAGCGTTGGAGGCGCTCGTAATCAACCTGTACGTCGATCCCACGTTGTTTATCGCTCGAATTTACGACGTAGATGCCAATAACTCATCATTTCCTCTGCGCACCAAACACACGCCGTTGTTTATGGCCTTATATTCTCTTTTTTCAAGTTTTTAAATTGTACCGGTTTACTTACACTTCCCGTTTGTTAAAACTTTCGGCCTTTAACAAATACAAGGCATTAAATCATTGAGAAATTAACAATGAGTGAAATTAACGCATGGTTTCTTTTATTGTGGGCCCAGAACTCCTAGAAATTGCCTTGTTTTCGTTGTTTTGTTGCTTTAGTTGCGTTTATTGACGACGTGTGCGTGGAGCGTGCTGGTTTAATGGAGGAAAACAAACACTTGGAGGGAATTCATCCAAAAAATTCACCCACAACTCGTGGTATTGAGGCTAGCACCCTTACATTGGGAACAACCAAGTGGATAAATGCCAAAAGCGGGTAACGGGGAAGAAACATATTGCTGTAGGACCCGAGTGTCCCCATCATTGAGATACGATTGAACTACCCTCAAAACACGTGACTGAAAGCGGGTGGTTGGTGGTGTTGTGTCCACTGGTAGAGGGTGTCAAATGGTTAAATTTGAAGCTGCGATGAGCTACAAGGGGAAAATGATGTTCCCGTGGGAATTTTATTCTAGTTTTATGAGATATAATTTGTTATATGTTTTTTTTTTAAATTTCTGTTGCGGGTTTCTTGAAATGTTTAAAAATTATTTAAAAAAAGAGGAATTTCACTATGACAGCAATATTTAGGCTAGTTAATTAGGTGGAATTGATGGAACTTTCTACAAAATTTGAGTCAAATATGTTGAAACATAAAGAACATACAGAGATATATTTTAAGCATAAGGTTTTGGATCGTTTAAAATTTCAAAAATTCGCACAATATAATTAAGATTTCTGGCAACATAAGTGGTCTTAGAGATTATACAACTATGGACAATAGTAGAGATTTTACCGAAGTATATCTGTGAATAATTTCACCATGAAATATTAGTAAATGTTAATGTTACAACGATTTATTCGAGTCATTTCGTTTTTGACGTTTCGCTCTGCAAAGTAAAATAAAACTTCAACAACGATTTTTGATAAGTCGAGTAAAGTTATGATAACAATATTTTGGACAATTGATAAAGACGACGTTATGTATATTTGTACCAAATTTCAATAATTATTATCCAAAAATGTAAAAGTTACTGCTATTTATTTTAAGCAGAAAGTTTTGGGCAATTTTTACTGCCTAAAATTTCACAAATTATGATTTAGATTTCTGTTAACATGAGTAAACTTAGTGATAATTAAACTATGCATAATAGTAACGACGTTATCGAAGTAGACTTGTTTAAATTTTCAGCAAGAAATATTAAAAAATGTTAATGTTACAACATTTTATTTGAGTCATTTCGATTTTGACGCTTCGCTCTGCAAAGGAGAATAAAATTTCAACAACGATTTTTCACAAGTCGAGCAAAGTTATGATAATAATATTTTGGACAATTGATAAAGAAGACGTTATGTATATTTGTGCTAAATTTTAATAAATATTATCCAAAAATGAAACAGTTACAGCTATTTATTTTAAGCAGAAAGTTTTGGGCAATTTTTACTGCCTAAAATTTCACAAATTATGATTTAGATTTCTGTTAACATGAGTAGACTTAGTGATAATTAAACTATGCATGATAGTAACGACGTTATCGAAGTAGATTTGTTTAAATTTTCAGCAAGAAATGTTAAAAAATGTTGATGTTATAACGATTTATTCGTGTTATTTCGTTTTTGACGTTTCGCTTTGTAAAGTAAAATAAAACTTCAACAACGATTTTTGATAAGTCGAGTAAAGTTATGATAACAATATTTTAGACAATTGATAAAGTAGACATTATATACATTTGTACCAAATTTCAATAAATATTATCCAAAAATGAAACAGTTACAGCTATTTATTTTAAGCAGAAAGTTTTGGGCAATTTTTACTGCCTAAAATTTCACAAATTATGATTTAGATTTCTGTTAACATGAGTGGACTTAGTAATAATTAAACTATGCACAATGGTAACTATGTTATCGAAGTAGATTTGTTTAAATTTTCAGCAAGAAATGTTAAAAAATGTTAATGTTACAACAATTTATTTGAGTCATTTCGTTTTTGACGCTTCGCTCTGCAAAGTATAATAAAATTTCAACAACGATTTTTCACAAGTCGAGCAAAGTTATGATAATAATATTTTGGACAATTGATAAAGTAAACATTATGTACATTTGTACCAAATTTCAATAAATATTATCCAAAAATGAAACAGTTACAGCTATTTATTTTGAGCAGAAAGTTTTGGGCAATTAATACTGCCTAAGATTTCACAAATTATGATTTAGATTTCTAATAACATGAGTAGACTTAGTGATAATTAAACTATGCACAATAGTAACGACGTTATCGAAGTAGATTTGTGTAAATTTTCAGCAAGAAATGTTACAAAATGTTGATGATACAATAATTTATTTGAGTCATTTCATTTTTGACACTTTGCTTGACGAGGTAAAACAAAAATTCAACAGTGATTTTTGATAAGTCGAGTAAAGTTATGATAATTATATTATAGACAGATGATAAAGAAGACCTGATGAATATTAGAAAGAAATGTCGATTCAAAATGTCAAAAAATGAAAAAGTTACTGACATTTATTTCATGCATAATGTTTTGGACCCATTTTACACTAAAGATTTCACAAATTAATTACGATATTTGATAATATGAGTGGACTTATTGATAATAAAACTGTCGGCAATCGTAAAGATGTTATCGAAGTACATTTGTAAAAAATTTCGTCATGAAATTATAAAAATTGTTAGTGTTATCGTAATTTATTCGAGTCACCACGTTGAAGTTAAGAAATTGCTCAGCTGCTAATTTGCACAGCTGCGTACACTCTAGCGGTCTTAATTATCATCAAAAACGTAAAGCCGGAAAGGTATTATAAAGTTTATAAAATTTTCTTAAATATGACGTCGAGTATTAAAGAAATAGAGTTAGAATTGCAAGTTTACATACAGTTTTATAATTACATTTCACTTTTTACATACAAATTACGACAAAAAATTACGACATACAAAATACGATTTCAAAGACGAAAAATATATGTAAATTTACATGTTCTAAATAAACAATTAACGTCATATCCTAGAGAATTAAATTGTTTATAAAATAAGCTATAATTTAGCCAAATCAGTTCAATAGAATTTTCTCAATCGTGTACGCAATGTCAAAAAAACGATGTGGCGCGCCTTTAAAATTTGTATGAGCTATACCTACAGCAGCTATCGACTTGAAATTTTGAGGGAATATTCTTGAATAGTTTAGCTATTGATTAAGACTATTCCGAGGTTTTGATCTGGTAAATCAGTTGAACTTAGTCATAAAATAAACACAAACTTTAAATTTGAAAAAACTGAGTCTTTCTCTATATTTTAAATAAATGCCAATAAAAGTACCAAATTCCGCATAAACTATTCACTATAAATATTTAGCATATTGATTAACTCCACCCATAAAATTGCCTCGATTTTAAATTCAAATCGTTGACAAGAATACGCCTGAAATGAATACATCAACCAATCATTGGTCGCAACGCCGAACATTAAAGAAAAACGGCTGCTAGTGGCTCGCAATCATTCAGCAGCGACTCTTGCACGTTGTAGAAGTTGTGGCGGAAGTGTCATGCATAATTCATAAGAAATTAGCGCTTATTGAGTGACCCGAACCGACCGATATGGTTCGGCGAAGGTTAGAAAACACCGCACAACAGCAGACAACACTGGCTGCAATCTCGTTCATAAATTATCACATTGATTCGTTGTAACAATCCTGTCTGACTGCAGAGTCTGGTTGAAATCAGGATCATTATCATAATCATCAAATCGGTGCGAAACGTTCTAACATTGAACCCTGCAAATTGCTGTCAGAAGTTATTTTATTAAACTTTAATTTTTGTGGCTATGTTTTTAGAGTTAATATTATTTAATTTTAGGAGGATATTTGGGATGTTTTTATTAACATTCAGTGTTTTTTTTTTTTTTTTTTTTATTGAATATTTCCGCTTGTGTCGATATATACCGTGCAACAGGAAAGGAATCTATGTATGCAATATGCTTGGCTGTGTCTTACTCATTGATAATACTCACTAAATATTGGTAAATCTCGCTGAATAAATTAATAATTGTTATTAAAAATCTGTAATATAGTTTAACATATATTTTCAAATAACCAAACAGCAAATAACGCCGGTATTACGTGGTCAATATGCCTTCATGACTAACATAATGTTATAATTAATAACATTTACGTTTATTAATATATGAAACCTGCATTATTACATCCACAACTTAATGCAATTACGATATTAATAATAATTAGTTCTTGGTACTGTGCAAAAAGTCTATATAATTCAGCCGATATTATTGTGCACGTAATACCCAGATCAGCTAGCTGTTCCTCGTTGGCTATCAGGTAATGAAATGCATAGCTGCATAATGAAATCGCTGCCGAAAGTTATTATCGAATATTTTACGATGTTATCATTCATACAATATCTATTATATAGTCTCGATACTCAACTAACTAGACCTAACCTAGTCTATCCACACCTAATGTCTGCTAACCTCACCTAACCTAATCTAACCTCACTTAACCTCACCTAACCTTACCTAACATAAGCTAGGCAATCCTCACCTAATTTCTCCTAACCTCATGAAACCTAACCTAACCTCAGCTAAGCTCAACTATCCTCACCTAAGCTCAAGTAACCTCACCTAACTTCATCTAACCTTCCTTTACCTGCCCAACCTGAACGATACCCAACTAACCTCACCTAACCTCAACTATGCTATCCTCAACTAACCTTACCTATTCTCATCTAACACGAGGTCAGGTCCCCTAATCTCGGCTAACTTCCCCTTAATTAAACTCAATGAACGTTGCATAATCTCACAAAAAAATTCTACTACTTATTGACTAATTAACCAGAGAAATTTACATTTTAGGTGCTTATATTTTTCGTATAGACGTTGACAACTGACTGAAACCGTGCTTTCCAAACTGTTCCATTCACTAACCAGTAAAACTAAATAAGATATCTTAATAAGATGATTAGTTATGAAAGGGCGATTTTGTTGTTAAAAATAACTAAATCAGTTCGAAGAACTATATCATATGGAAGATAAATGCATTTGAATTGCAAATATTTCGATTATTATGATTGAATAATTAAATATTTTGTTAATTACTTATTGCTTGCTATAAGGTATTTATACTAATTACATGGGCTCAAAAGTTACAAGAAGTGCTCGTAGAATTATTTTACAAGTTTCGGATCAACAAAAATAACATTATAACTAATAAATATCGAGATATCGAAAACCTTATGTATTCATTGCGTGAATTTCTGTGCTAGCAACAATAGCCAATACGAGTTTACGTTCATCATCCAAGAAAACGAAAGGTTTTTTATAAATGTTTACGCAGCTGCGCAAACTGGGAAGCGCTGTTACGCAGATGATCTTCGTGAATCAAGTGGCAGAACTCATTAAAGTGTATGTGTACGTATATGTATGTGTGCTAAGTGCATAAACACATTTAATAGACATTGGTGGATATTATGTTTTAAGAACCCACAAAATATAATGAAAACAACGATTGAACATGGTTTGAAACCGTTGAGTGGCGGATGCAGGTGCCGCTCGTCAGTAACAGCCGTTACTGACGGCACAAACCAGCGGCGGTTGCTGACGGCGGCCCCTCAGGAAGGCGTAGAGTGGCAAGGGGTGCGCCATTCTTGTATAAAGTCACCGAGTTCGCGCAAATAAACAGAGTTCAGTCCGAGACTTGGTGAGTGTGATCGATTTCTTCTGATCCCCTGATCTCCTCACAGCAGATGACGGGTAGTCATCAACCAGCAGTCCAACGAAAAATAGTCTGATAGTCTTTGGCTCAGCGGTACGGCGTTGCAGCATTGAGGTTTTTGCGACTGTAAGTGCCGCCCGGCTGATGTTCACGACATTAGGCATGGTAATTGTCATTTCTAAACGTATATCTTATCATATTAATGTATTGAATGAATACACATTATGAATGATAATGTCTAATGTATCCGTTTGAAATTTTATAATTGAATATTTGCGAATGGGCCATGATGACCCTTGTTATCAGGACGTCATGCGTCATTAGTAGTTAAGTCATTAGTATGTATCGTTAGGTTTAGAGTTAGTTAGTGAACACATCGTTGTCACATTCCTTCTATCCCTGCATTCCGCTGTGTTGTCACCCGCGTTAAGGTCGACCAGTACAAGGCATTTACTGTGCCTGTGCCTCTGCCAGATCAGAGTTGTAGTAGCTTCATGATCTTTCGAACCGGATTTAACCAAGTAAATGGAAACCATACATATCTTCATAGAAATTTGTTTTCTGCTGATCGAATTTACGACCCGATTCAGCTATCAACGTGCAGGAGATTTGCACGCAATCTTACACAGACATCAGTTTCTATTCCCAGAGTCGGATTTCGGAATTGGTTATATTTGGGTTGAAAAGTGCATACAATAAACAGACAGAAGCTTCTGTTCCACGGTCGGATTTACGCCTCGACTTGGTCAACAACGTGCTACAGGATTACACGCAACAATCGGGTAGGTCGTCCAGCTCTCGAGTTAAAGTGGAGGCACCCGCAACTGCATTACCTCGCTGAAGAGAGGCGGGAAGAGACAACAACCACGTCGATATCAACCGTAGTCGCCTTGCAAGTGCATGTCCGGCTCAACAGCAGTTCCCGGATTAAGGATCTGGGCGGAAACTGAACCAAATTAAAATTCCCAATTTTGAAGGTGGTTATGCAAAATGGAGTGAATTCGTTAATTTATTTGACAGCATAGTCCACGACGACCGAAGCTTGTCGGACGTTACAAGGATGCAAATTTTAAGAAGTCATCTGCGTGGTGAGTCAGCGCAATTAAGTGATTCAGCATCTTCATATTTCAGAAGCGAATTATCAAACTGCTCTGGAAATCCTGGAGGAGAGGGATTGCAATCTACGTCAGCTGCTCTCCCAATTGATCGACACGGTGCCCGATCAGCAAAAAATCAAGGGGTCATCTGGCCAACAGTTTATAAAATTCCATGATACGATCAAATGTCTCCAAGCCATAGAAAATATGGGTATGATATCACCACTTGAAGACCGATTATGGGCCGAATTGTAATTCGTCTATTGGATGACGAGACAAACAAATTATATGAGCAGAGCCTTAATGATCCTCGGGAAGTTCAGAAACTCGAGGATATATTATAATTTTTGGAGAAAAGGTATAATGCGCTCTCCGGAACGGAGAATATTTCGGCCAACGACAGTACTACCGACCCGTACAGCAAAATGTGCACAGGGGGCCACAGCATCACCAAATGCTATAAATTCTGGTCCATGAGACACCAGGAGCGTTTTAATGTGGTGAATTCAAAGAAATTATGTAATAGCTGTCTGCACAAACATCAAGGGGATTGTCAGGGGCCAAATGAACGTAGAACCTGTAAGAAGAATCACCACACGCTACTCTAATCTGATTCGCACCGTCCATATCATTCCCCTGTGAAACGATCGTATACTACACGTGCTAATGTAGACGAACCCCTATTAACCAATCGTCAACATTCCAATTATTCATGCAGATATGTATAGCGGCAGACTACTTATTGACCCAGCTCTCAAGCGTCGTTAATCACAGAGAATGCAGTCCAGAGAATTGGTATGCGAAAAGAAAAATTAACCTCAGCCCTTATTTTTTCATTTCTTTTCTCAGGAGTAAGAGACAACTCCCCAAACATTTCCAAGGCAAAGGTATCAAAGAAGTTGTTTCCCGATTTTAAAAACAGATTGTACCTAGGCACAGAATTTTTAGTTCTGACGAAACTAACTAGCACCTTACCTGCACAACCACTGAGTCACGAGTTGGTGGAACATTGGGAAAACCGGACGTTAGGCGAGCCACATTTTTATCGACCAGGAGGCATTCACATCATATTAGGGGTAAGTAATGCTTGCAAAATACTCCTTGACGGCATCGAGAAGCGGGAAGCTTTCATGGCTCAGAATTCTGAGTTGGCTGATTTCGGGAGGATCAGTTCCGAGAATTTCAAGAAAATACAATTCTTACATCCAAACATGTGACGTGAAAGTCACACATAATCCCGTCCGGTTTTGGGAATTAGAGGAAATACCGCTTCAAAAGATGAACACAGAAGAAGAAGTGATATGTGAAGAATACTTCAAGAGCACTACGACTCGAGCAGAAGTTGGGAAATAGACAGTGAGCCTACCATTGAAGTCTTCACCATTAGACCTAGGTGATTCCAAAACCCGAGCATTGGTAAGGTTAACCAATTAGAAAAGCGTTTGAATCAAGATAAGGAGCATCGTAAGGAATACAATCAGTTCATGCATGAATACGTCAAATTAGGTCATATGCAATTGAGTAAAAACAGCAGTGCGGATAATTGTTATAATATCCCACATCACGCCGTCATTAAAGAAAGCAGTACAACTACCAAATTACAAGTCGTTTTTGATGCGTCCTGTAAGATATTGAGTGGGACTAGTCTCAATGACAACATGTATATTGGTCCCCAATTAAACCACGAGATCACCGAGATCCTACTACGCTGGAGATCACACAAAATCGTCTTCACTGCCGATATAGAGAAGATGTATCGACAAATATAGGTTACCAAAGAACATCAAAATTGCCAAAGGATACTATGGCGATTCCATCCTCAAGCTGCAATTAGAGAGTATTGTTTAAAGACAGCTACTTATGGAACATGGGCCGTTCCATACCATACTCCATACCCATCCGAACATCAGGTAGTAACAGATGACGATGAGCAGTATCCCCTAGCGGCGAAAAAAATGAAGAATGGGACTTCCTTAATGGTCGACATGCTGATCTTATATCAACAAGAGCTAGTTTTCATCGCGGAAACGATAGAGGATTGATACCAACCGCAACAGTTTTTTCGACGTCGTCTCTCCCGTCCAGGTTGCTTCTGCTATTCGCGAAGCAAATATCTTGTCAGACGTACAACGCGAGGTTCGCACGGACATTCTAATAAGAATTGAATCCAGGCAGAATGCTTCGCACCTGATAATCTTTGGTTATTTTCCAATTGTGGGTAAGATTTCGTACGAGATATTGAAATTAACCAGCACTCCAATGAGCATTAAGAACAACTCATACACTATGCTTGATGTCCCTATTACAAACATTTACTGTTCTATATAGTTGACTGCCACCTGTATAGAACAGCAAATGTTCAAAATTTCGCCAGAAGAATTGAGGAGATGTGTCATCTTAAGAGACGAAATATTCGGCTGTACCCCGTTGTCGGGGTAATAAATAGGGCTCAAAATATTTACATCATCGAGGTGATATATAGAAACGCAGAGTCATGACATCCACCTATGTTCACACATAGTTTACCTCATGTGATATGGAAGCAACAGATGACAAACATGTTTATTCATTACACCGAAGACAACAACCGTCATCATCGTCTATCATAACGAAAGGAAAATCTGGATGCAGTATTGATAGCAAACAACACATCCTTCCATCCAAACAGCTCACAGGTGTAACGGTACTGGGGATGTATATTCACCCAATACTAGTCCAATGGAATAGCACAATGGAAGGTCAGAACATTCCGCCACATGTAGAACCCACCGAAGGAATATACAGCTCTGAGGACGACCTTCAAACATTAATTCGTGGGGAAGCTGATCTCCTAGAAGAGCAACTGCCTACATCATGGAGCACCCTAAAAAATCATGAAGCCACATCCTGGATGTCAGCGCTTGGAATCATTGCTATTTTAGGTATAATCGCCAGCATTGTCATCATCAAATTCAAGGCCCCCAGAAAATCTCTTCCTGTGGAAATTCAGTTGGACGACTTGATAGATTAATTGCGGCCCGCCGCAGCATGTTTACCCAGATGCGCAAACAGGTCTGATACGCTGATGATCTTCGTGCATCAAGTGTCAGGACGCATTAAAGTGAATGTTAAAGTGATAAGTGCATAAACACATTTAACAGACAATGGTGGATATTAGACATTGTAATTGTCATTTCTAATTGTATATCTTATTATATTAATGTATTGAACGAATGTATGGTATGAATGATAATGTCTAATATATCCGTTTTTGAGAGTCGAGTCGCCGACGCGGAAGCGTGCACACGTATCTCGCCGCTCTCCGCCGTTTCTCCACCGCGAAATCGCGTTTGCTCCTGTAATTCAAGTGCAATTTTTGCATGTATAGGTTCAGTTAGTAAGCTAATGGGTGCAAACCCCCATTGTTCGCGTAGATGGCCGTGCATTCGTAAATTTAGCAAATTTTCGTCTATTTCAAGACTCCTACCGCAAGTGGATGGTGGCAACGATGCTTCCAGAAGGGTCCTGGCTTCAGTAGCGTTGTCGATCCTCCTTTACGCCGCGCCGGAATGGGTGGAGGGAGCGCGGTTGAAGACCAATGCAATGAAAATCCAACACGCAATGAGGGGATACACGCTGCGAATATGCAGGGCATACTGCACCGCTGACGCGGTTATTGGGTGATGCAAGCGAAAAATCACCTACACAATTTGCGGACCACGCCATGGTCTTTATGAACAGCGGTGTGCAACCAAAGCACAGTTGCATATTATTATTCCTCAGGCGGAATGAAAACTGCCGATATAGTGAGGAATATTAAACTGGTAGTTTCCACAGTTGTTATGGCAGAGTTCAATATTCTTGCAACCGTCTGTGACCAGCACCCATCAAACGTGTCCGCAATAAAGCAACTTCGCGAAACAACGCGGCAAAGTACGATACAGCTGGATGTTAGGACACCATTTTATTTCAGCACGGCAGATGGATGTCGAAATCGTTCATATGTACGATGTGCCACCTTTACTTAAATCTATCCTAAATAACCTAGCAAATCGGAACGTCACATTCGCCCTGGAAGCAACCTGGCGCGATATTGTAATATTATATCGCGTTGATTCTCCGGGCACAATTATATCAACTCTACTAAAGTTATCGGACGCTCATATCCTTCCAAGAAAATGAAGGTGAAAATGGCTGTCCAAGTTTTTCTCAAACTGTGGCAAATATCATGAATTGGGATAGGTTCGAATTTCAAAAGAAAACCCCTTTTCAATTTAATATGTTATTTTAAAATCTAGACAAGAGTTTGTTCGTATATCCGGATGACACCAGGGCTTTCTTATCATTTATGGACTGTGTATCGCTCTGCTGCAGAGAGATGGAGTTCTAATTTTATGTTTGCCACCCTGCGCCCTTCGGCCAGACTCGGGTATCGAGGTCGCCATCTTGGCTTAAGTTCCGGTCGCGTAGGTGTATAAATGCCCTCTGCGCGCGCCATTCTCTCTCTCTCAATCAAGGCAGATCTTGTAGAAAAAGGCATCGCTGTACAAGGTCACACACCCAAATATGATGAGAGGGCAAGAATTAAAGACATCACAGAAGTAGGGCCGATGAGTATTCGCGTCGAAGTTAAGAAATGTCCTAAATATGCACTGCAATGCTACCGTTGCTAGCAATTTGGACACGTACAGTATAATTGTAAGTTACGATAGCGTTGCCTCAGATGCGCTGGAAATCACTCTTTCAAGGAATGTAATCAAAGTAGGGATGCCCCTAAATGCGCCAACTGCAACGGCAACCATATAGCATAAGCCCCAAGTATGCCAAAACACGCTTCTCACCATTGTTTTTGTCCGTTCGCGTAGTCCACATCGATAAATTGTACAAGGTGCAAAGAAACGCCGTTTTTTGTAAATTGAAAATGTGTGCATCATTATCATCAGTTAATTAAGCGAGCAATTAAGACGATGTTAAATCAAGTCCCGCGCTCTAAGTGGGAATTAAATCTGGATAATAAAACCGCGTAATAGACGGTCTTTTCGAAAGTGTGAATGGTTGTTCTCTGAAGACACCGAAATTAAAACCTCTATGAACCGTGGTACGTCCACAGTCGGGCCACTACGAGTTTTGGTCCAAAGCGCGAGAAACATGATATTCGTTGCTAGACGTAGTAGGCCACTATTCGTGAAAATCCACCTTTGCAAACTTTAGACACCTTTCCAAAAAAAAAAGATGAAATCCGATTATTAAGAAAAGTACGTAAGTCCAGGTAATATAAATCAAGACCCTTTAGAAATCTGTCTTGGGTAAACTGTTAATGCGTTCACAAGTTTACTGTTAACTAACTTAAGCGGGATACATTCGCTGAACGCAAATTGCGAGGACGATGACTCCATGCTCCTAAGTGATTTACGGGTATTATTGGGGGTGGATCGGGATTGTCGCCCTAACCTTGCTAATAATAATGAATTAATGCATAACAATTTTGTCATAAATTATGACCTGCAAAATCAAGATAAATTGCTTCATAATTATATAGCAGGTTTTGTTGCGAAATACACTCTCCGCAAAGTTGGTGGGTGTGTAAAATTCAGAGATCAGATCATTACAGATAAGGAACATCCTGATCATTTAATAATTGTGGCACGGGAGCTGGATTCAAGTGTTTTATTGAAACCCACAACTGATAGGGCAAATACAATTTACCTACATTCCTTAATTTGTGGTCATTATTTGCCATCATTAATTTTGAAAAGGACAGGGCACTAGATGGAAAAATTGACGCATATATGTGCGTAATATATTCCAGCTACTGGTTACTCTGTCCACATAACATATTTGTTTGAAAGCGAGAATACTTTGCGAAAGGATTAGGAAACGTAATTATTCTATATCAAAAATTAAGAGGACAAATCAGTCGAGTGACAAGTCCAAATTGACATTTATTACCTATATCGGTACACTTCTCACCTGAAAATGTGTCACCCACCCGAAGAAATGGGTTAAATAGTTGAGCAATCCGACACCAGTGTAAAATTTAGAGTTTTAGAGTTTAATGAACAGATCGCCATAAGATATGTGTATATAACCTAGAAAAGTAATGAGAAAGCTAGGGCTGAGAACAACTATTTTTGAATCACAAATCAT
>JAODAC010029528.1:0-65131 GCA_027575185.1 Mimaenictus wilsoni
TCGACTCACGCCATCATCAGGTACTATACCGTACCTTGAAGTTACAATGCTATTTATACTTAAAAACTAAGTGCGCGCGAGAGTGGGGTGTTTACAAGTAATTCGAGTTGGTCATTCAGTACCTAACCTGGGTTTTTTTTCCCGATTGCTTCCTTTATGTAGATCGCCTCTAGAACGTTCAATTAATGACCCTTTTTATCTAGGTGTAATATTTTGAGATTGTGAATGAAGCAGTGGTGATCTGCTGGTATTAAATGATCGGTCAACGCTGAAATATAGGGATTAGAAGAATTTATTCGGAGGTGTTCTTTGAAACGTGTTAGGAAGTTGCGTCCCGCTTGTCCAATGTACAATTTATTGCAGTCCTGGCAACTGATTTGGTAAATCCCGGACTGCAATAAATGGTCTCCATTGGATTGTATTTTTGTGTTGATGTATTTTTTGAGAGTTAAGTCGTTGTATTGCGCTGCTCGGATATTTTGTTTGCATAGTACCTTGCTTATCATGTTGCTCAATGGGCCTACGTATCTTATTTTGACGAACCGCGTATTGTCAGTGTCTTTGGGGGATGGGAAGAATAAGTTTCGAGTATATTGGGCCAACTTCCTATTTAGGATGTTGTTGACCCAATATTCTCGATATCCATTCTTTTCGGCAATGTATTTTATTGTGCTTAGTTCAATTGTGAAATTGGTAGGTAAAACCACTGCATTAGTTATCGCTCGAACCAAATGTTTAACAATTATTTTCTCGAAAACTATCAGGCATTGCTTCCTAGGATTTTCATCATAATTTTTTTTCAAAAATATAGAACCGGACACTATTTTTAGTTTTGTGAAACTCATTTGACAGGGCGTAGACTCTCCTTGTCAGAGAAAAGTGCGATTGAGAATTTGTTTTGAATAAATGAATAAACGAACGAATAAACAATAAACGAAGAGTCACGTCATTTCTTGGAATTTTTATTTAAAGCGAGCATAAAATTATTTAAGATATCGTACTTTGTGAAATTCCAAAAATTGATTTTTTGGACCGTGTAACACGCCTTGTGGAATATCCAGATTTAAACATGAAGAAGTTGCACTTCATGTGCATTCATTTGTGGCATTTGATCCTTGAATGCCAAATTTTGTCATTGTGCATCTTGAGTATCAACTGTCTCATCTGTAAATACTCGAACCCTACTTTCCCAGATCCGATTTCCATTCCAACCCAAATATTCCATTAAGAACGATTAACTGACTAAACCCTTCAGTACCTAATAATCTCGATGTCTGTAAGCAAGAAACAGGCACTGGTATTGGAATATATAGTCCAAACCATGCGTATGTGAGCCATATGCCTCTCGGATGCAGCCCAAACGTACTGGATTCGGAAACGATTGCCCTTGATCCTGCGTCCCCGGGAATTTCTACGGGAGCGTATCTGTTACAGTCGCATCGTCATCTGCTCGGACAGTTAAGCATTACTAAAGTCGCATAAAAGGCCTTGTAAGACGACCGATCTGGGAATGCCAAATTAGCCTATGGCAACTGACTAAGAATAACTGCGTCACCCTCATGAGGGTTCCAGGGGCAAAAGCAAACCCGGCGATGGCATGGCTGATAAACTGGCCAAGTCAGGGCCAATAACCAAGCGTATGGAACCAGAACCCTTTTGTGAACTCACCATGGATGGTAGAGAGATTCGACTATGAGAAGGGGAGGGAAGACGAAAACACTGGGAAAACACTCCCAGTATGAGGCAGACAAAACTACTACTCATAGCAACCAAAAGGTTCTCGAACTGCCACAGAACAAGTTAAAAATATTCGCTGGACTCATTAGGACATTGTGTCCTAAGGTACTATCTGAGAAAAATAGGAAGAGTCCAAAGAAATGTAAGGTTATGTCACGAGGACGCAGAGACGTCCGATCAAATATTCTGCTCGTGTAAGTCAGCGAAAGATTTGAGATACAACCTTGCTTGCAATGCCTACTAGTCGTGGAAGTGGGCGGGATACCGCCCGAGAATGTTGTAAGGTTCATAAATAACCTAGAGCTCCTTTCGTGTTGGGCAATTTGGGCAGAACAATAGATCAATCAGGTCGCAGTTCAAAAGAGGTTTGCTCCTTCACTGGCCCCTTATAACCTAAAAGTCTCACTCAACTGAAACCTGGTCTCCTATGATGTAATAAACCTATTCTCTTCCGCCCCATAGATAAACTTACAATTTAATAAAAACAGACTCATATGTTCAATAAGACAGGCTCCAGTAATATTCCCTATTCCTACGATCTCAAACAAGCTAAAGCCATTGCACAACCCGAAATTCATTCAAATATAACAACCTTTTTTTTACAGACGAAAACGATTTTTTTGATCTTTTGAAATTCCTTACTCATTTGAAAACAACAGAAAATAATAAATCTTAAATAATAAAATCACAGAAAATAATAAATGAAAGTGTTATTATTCTTTGTTCTAAAATAACTAATCCAAGGAATTCTCGAAATTCTACGAAATGAAAAACGTAAGTATTTTCTCGGGTTGAAGAAGTTAAGAAATGTTTAATATCGTTTCAGTGACAAGTTATACAAGTGCCCATATTGCAAGAAGCGGTTTAACCGGGAAAGCACATTTACATTTCATGTTGATGAGCACAAAAACCGTAATAAATGTGAGGTTTGTGAAAAAACGTTTCCTTGGCGCAAGAACCTGGTTAACCATATGAGGAAGCATACAGGCGAGAGGCCTTTCAAATGTCAACATTGCGATGCAAGTTTTATGTATACGACTAGCCTAAAGGAACATGTACGTTTGCATACCGGCGAAACCAGACCGAATCCCTATCAATGCGAAGATTGTGGAAAAACATTCGACAAGCCTTGCCGTCTAAAGGAACATATGAGAATGCATACTGGCGAAAGGCCTTACGAATGCCAAGTTTGTAATGCCCGCTTTAGGCTTACGACAGGCCTACGTAATCATATTCGCTTACATACCGACGAAGCCATGCCCAAACCCTATATGTGTGAGGTTTGTGGAAATACCTTTTACGCGCCCAGCCATCTAACGGAACATATGCGAATACATACTGGCGAGAGACCCTTCAAGTGTCAATTTTGCAAAGCGAGCTTTGCCCTTCGTGGTAGCATGAACAAACACCTTCGCTTGCATACTGGCAAAGCCCGACCGAAGCCCCACAAATGTGAAGTTTGTGGAAAAACGTTTACCTCGCCCTGCTATCTGAAGCAACATATGCTATGTCATACAGACGACAGGCCCTTTAGATGCCAAGATTGCAATGCGGGTTTTAAGCGTCCATGTCACCTAAATCGTCATATTCGCTTACACACCGGCGAAGTCACAACTAATTCAAAGTCATAGAAGTACAAACATTCCAAGCTGATGTTGAGGAGTTTATATTGACTCACACACGTTTGGGTGAATCGTGGTGCCTTGGCGGAGGTGATCTCAGACGGAGATCATCATGAAGATTGAACGGGGAGTAGTCTTTTTCAATCCAGTTGATTCACACTGAATGATTATGACTGAATGAATATAACAAGTTGATGATGGTTGACTGCAATGTTATTCAGAATTGTGACGATGTTTGATTATGAATCACTGAGTAAAGATAATGTAGTGAGGCTTTATACACCTGTTGGTGGAGGGACAGCGAATCGAGGTGAATGATCAATAAGCGGTGCTTTTGTGTATATCACATGCTGCGCTAAAATAAGATATTATTTCGGTGATTACACTTTTGTTGACATTGTTGTTTATGCATGGCAATCTTGGGAGACGCGTACCTTAAGTTGAGGCGAATTCGTCTTGTCGCCTATCTTTTCTTAATATTGGTTTAATGCTGGCGAAATCATCCCGATGAAGTCACACAGTCCATTGTTCAGCTTGCTAAAGATCAATATTGCCCAAAATTTTTAAATGTTATTACCTTTTACACATTTATTAATATTTCTTTATATATGTAAATTTTAAAAATGGATGTTATTTTAGTTGAATTAAGAGTAGATATCAATTTTGTTATTTGTGTTTAAAATATATGTATATTTCTTATGTATTCAATATTAGGGAAAAAGTGAGGAGTTTAATGACATTGTGGTCTTGTTTTTAATGTTTTTTTTTGTTTATTTTAATGAGAAAATATATACTTGTTAGTTCTATATCTTGCATTGATTTGTTCTACAGATAATAATTCATATGCACACGAGTGGTGTTTAGATCCTTCCGTCCCCATGTTTAGAATTGTAAAGAGTAGGGATAATATGTAAGTGTAATTTTGGGTTTTTCAAAATATATTCAGTCTCTAGTAATTAATCGGAAATAGCCTGTTCCTGGATTTTGTGGCAAATTTCATTTCTGATTACATCTATTGTGCATTAGCTCTTAACGAGATTATGTCCCCGATATTTGTATGGTCGCGGGGCCGTACTCAAAGGGCTTTAATGTCTTGACCAGCAGAGCACGTTCGATACACCGACAATCACCACGCGCTCTGACGCAAGCAACATCCGAACATAGGAAGTCTTTTTCACAGTTATTTATAAAAATAATAATGAGTTAATTTAGTATTTTGGTATCGGGACCTGATGACAAATATTATGGGTTACCAAGGTGGAAAGGCCGTGGCAAGTGCAACGTCAGTCAGCCGCGCCGGCGTCGCTGCCCACCACGCTCGCAGCTATGTGGTTCTGATCTGTTGAGAAATGTGACTTGTACACCTTTCAGGCCTGTTGAGTGCAACGGAATGTAAATTTGAATGAAAGGAAAGATTATTTATTAATGCACATACGACCTTTACTGGCATTTCTCTCAATATTCTTACAGCCTTTTATCGCAATAGACTTCCAAAAAATAAAACACAATAGTATCGAATCGACAGTATCGAATTAGTAATTTTCGATACTTTTTGACATGCCCCTGCACTGAGGCCATCTGTTGATCACAACCCCCAATTATGATGATAATCGTACTCTGACCGACAGAGTCGTCTCCGCTGCTGCGTTGGTTAATTTGAAAATATGGAAATTCAATCATTATACATTGCATTGCATTGCTACATTCACATACATACATATCAATATTACAAAATTGAATTTTCCACTAGTTCTTGTTTTCACTGATATTTATCCAATAAAAAAACAGAGAAAATGGATCACAAAACGGACATTTTTAAATTAACAAACGTATGCGTTTAAAATACGTTTGCGCCTATTTAGCGGCTTGACGTATCATCAGAAACATTATGATAATATACTGGAATAAAACGAGTAAAAGATAATTTGAAAACATTAACAGATAGCGCCAATGTGTATTTTCGATAGCAACAAGCATCGATACTTTTCTTCGATACTTGGGAATCGATTGGTAATCTTCGTGAAAAGTTGCACCCTGTATTAATTGATTCCGCCTATCATATTTAAGCATTCATTCTTTCTTACCCCTCTCCTCTGCATCTTGCTCGTGCCATATATTTGTTCTGTTTTACATGTTCATGTATCTTCTAACTAGCGACACGCGCTCCGCGATATATCCGAAAGATGTAGATGTATTAGTGAAATTAAGACAGTGTGCAGGAGAAAATTATCGAGTTGATCTGTAGAAAAATCATTTATTAAGAAAAACAATTATATAAAATACATTTTATTCTTATGAGCATCATTATGTAAATCTATAAAATTTAATGAACATATAAAATACATCACAAAAGTATAAGAAAGATTAGCGATAAAATAACATAAATGTAGTTCATTAATAACGGACTAATATTTGTCATATTAAGTCAACTTAATTTTCTAATTATCTTACGATGATTCTTCTGTCGATAATTCGACCCATTGTATGTCATCCAAATATCTTGCAAAGACTGCATCAACACCAGTTCCACGATTTGAAGCTTCTTCTGGCATATCAAACAGTTTCAATTGCAATTTTGATTGTAGGAACGATATTAAGATTTCAGCTCGATCAGAACCAAAATTAATATTAAAATCACCGGTTAAAATTAACGGAAGTCTAAAATAATTTTCATTGAATAAAGCAGAACCCTCTGGAGTATAAATTAAAAGCTGTTTATGGATAAATTGAGTAATATTTGAAATACATTGGTTTGGAGATACAGATATGTTCACGATAATAATTTGTTGTTTTGCTTCATTTAGACATTCTACTATACACATTTCTCCAAGATCGTTTTGCTTAGCCGCATTAAAACGGGTAACACTATTAATTTGTAATCCCATATTTGCAGAGACGCTATTAATACAATCTTGAACATTCTGATAAATTGCTTCCATTCCAGTACATGCACTTATTCTATCGGCTTTCCTCTTTGCTCGGAATCTTCTTTGGCGTTCTGCATTTGTTTGCGCTGATTTTTTATTTCGATGCGATGGTTGTTGCGTCTGTTGCTTATAAATATCGGCAACGACTTTAATTTTGATATTGCTAAAATAATAATTTGTCAGTAAATATCCAATGTGTAAATAAACAAGAGGAATCTTCTTAAAGTACATGTAAATATTTAATGATATTTTGATTGGACGAGGCAGGTCTAAAAAGTTTGGTGAACGGTCCAATATCTCAATAATAACGTGCTACGCACACCCACTTGCTCATGACGATCCAGAGACCTGAGAAGAAGCACCTCCCTTACAGGAAGAATTCTAGTTGTCATGAGCGAGCCTGATACGGACTGTTGAACGTAGTCCATGTGAGAGGACTACAGCGTGAAATTAAACACAACGCGTATTGATGGAACACAAAAAGTATCGATACTTCCGCCGTTCGATATTTTTTGAATAGATAAGTATGGATATAACTTCACCGAACTTATTGTCGGTGTATATTGTTTACAATTATTCAAAGCAGCATGAAATCTTAAAATTTCCTTTAAACATGGTTTATAGTCAGGTTAAATATTCATTTAATTATGTGGATAATGTAAAATTCTTACTTTTGCGTTTGATGGATACTTGATTTTTGTGGTACTGTAACAGTAATTGAATTATCTTCCTTTCCAATACATGTCTTCATTTTATCAGCTTTTTTCCTTTCTCGGAATCTTCTTTGCCGTTCAGCATTTGAGTATGGTCGTCTTGAGTATGGCTGATCCTGATAAACATCTGGAACGACTTCAATTTTGATAGCGCTAAAATAAAGATTTTCAAATCAGTATTTCACGTTTAAATGTTTAAGAGAGTAAGAGATAAAAAGGGAACCCTTCTTGGTATATTTTTTAATTAAATCTTTAAACTGCTCTATGGATATGGACCAGAGCTGCCCAAACCGTCGATCGCGTCGTGATGTTAGGTAGATCTTCAGTCGACTGAATACGGGTGATATGGCTCGCCTCCACGCGACTGTCGATCGCGTCAAGAAGGTCCGCGGCGATACTTTTGCTACCAAAAAGTATCGATATTTTCTGTAATTTTGGAAACCTCAATTCGGTCCCAGTTGAGCAGAACAATTGGCGTCTACTAGCCAATAAATTAAAAAACTAAATGTTATTCAATGTTATCTTTTGTTTCTTTTCTAATACTTTACACCGAACTGTTTAGACCAGGGATGAGCAACTTGCGGCCCTGTCGGACGTGCATATTCGTGAGATCTACAAAGCATTCCATTTTTTTTACATAAACATCGAGCACGCTTAAGAGTGACCCTTTCAGGCGACGTGAGCCCATATACGGCCCACTAAAAAATCTATATGTTCGCTGGACCTTTGATGAAAATGGCAACTCACCCGTGTTTCAAACACCTATAGGGCACTGACCATCGCAAAAGATATATAGAATTTTTAATTTAGACGCAACGGCGGTAAACTTATTGCATACTGATAAATGGTATAATATTATTAACTCACCTTTCGTTAGGAGATCCTGAAATGTTCAGAGAATCATCTGCTGTTTGTTTCATCATATTTCTTATAATCACTATCAACAAGCTTTAGGTTATGCTTATGTTGAGCTCACCCAGTGTCTACACAGATTATAATCACCTGAATGTGCCCACCGATTATATGTACCTATCCACGGATTACGTTCACCTATCAATCACTAAACATCACATTCTAAACGATCTTAATCCCATTGATAATAACCATATAACCACAGATAATACATAAATATAACATAAACACAAGGCGAGGGGAAGCGTCTCTCCGAAAAAAAAAAAAAAAACGACTTGAGCGCCTCCCCCTGTCTGGCTCAACCCATATACGTAAAACACATATACTGCGCCTGCCTATCAAAATCTCATTGTCACGTGTGTCGCTCATGGGAAGACAGAGAACATACATATTTCCAGAGAAAATATAAGATAGAGAAGCACATGTTATATTAGTGACCTTGAAACAAAATTATTTAGTTCAACCTAATTTGTTAGATGGCGCTAGTAACTAATCGGCTATATTCGGTGTTTCCGATCAGCGACGAGTTTTGAAATGTTAATAAACAGTTTCGTTTCATTTATTGTTCTGAATGACATAATCTTTTTGCTTTTGATATATTGTCAATACTTGTTTTAAAAAGACTCTATCATTAAAGAACGACTACATGCAGCTACATGCAGATTGAATCGATCGGCTTCGTTCCCGTTATGTAAATCTGCATATGATTTCATTCTTCAAATGCGTGATAAGCAGCATATTTTCAAATGGTATTAATACCCTTCGCCGAAGGAATGTTCCAGCAGGACCCAGAAGATTTTATATTTGATAATAACAATACGTGGTATATTTTAAAATAAATCTGTATTTGAAAAATTGTCTTTAAATTTAAAAACAGTATTTAAAATTAATGAAATCAAATAGCAAAAAAGTGGCGCCACTCTATATTTGCGGGTTGGGTTGAACTAAAATCTTGCAATTTTTTCTGCATTTGTGTTACTATACATATGTATTATCTATGTATATTTCTGTATCACCATAAACTTTTTTCGATTTGCGCATGTCTGTCCTGGGCCAATCAAGCTTGCGCGTTTAATTCAAAAAGGCAATCAAAATAATATATGTATATTTTCTTTCAAATTAATATAAAAAATCATAAAACAACAATAATATAACAATTAAATTAATATGTTGAACTATATACGAATCTGCTATACAATTGCGTTGTGATGAATCCGCTCAGGTATAACCTACAAAATCAATATATCCAAAACATACATCAGAACATGACTGCAGATCATATGATGTTGACGGCGTTTTCCGCTGTTATGATTGAATGCTATTTGGACATGCGTTTTGTACACTTGTACCTGCGGTATTGTCGTCTCGTTCTAATGGAATCAATTCATGCTCTCAACTGTTGGTATATGTGTGTTACGTGTATGGCTCAACCATCTCAACCTTTTTGGATATATGATCTGTGGGTATAACGTCGACTGGAATGTTTTCTATCATTTCTATAGTCCTCGTGATAGCCCAACATGCCCTTGCACATATCCATAGATCATCTATATCTCAGAATTGTACCCGACGCGGCGTTTTTCACTGTTACGATTGAATGCCATTTCGATATGCGCACTGCACACTTTGACCTACGATGCAAACCTATAAGGCTATTTTAATGCAATTCCATATAGTTGTGTCGTTCTAAAGGAATCAGTTCAGGCACTCTAATATTAGTATATGTTTATTACGTATATGGGTTTACCACAGATCAGGTTTTACTAATCGGACTAATTGGTTTCATCGGTTAGCGCGTGCGCAGTCATATGCGCAGTCACCTGCGCAGAGAACGCGAACTACGCTCGCTCTTAGCAATCGTGGCAACCACAGATATATATGGTGGCAACGTTCACTGTTATGTTCGCTACAGTTAGTCAGATTATGCATACATAACCGCACAATCTACGGAATTGCCTTTAACCCCAGGTTACTATCCTTTAACGTGGAGACTTTTGTATTTAGTTTGTGATCAATAAATTGGTATAAAATGACGAATATTTGTCGAACGTGTATGTCCAAGAAGAAAGAAATGATATCTATATTCAACCAGCACAAATCACCATCAATATCTGAGATGATTATGGCAATATCAGCTATAGAAGTAAATAATCTACAATCATCAGAAATGTATTTGTTCGTGTTTCTAATTGAAGATGTTTTCATTTTAGTTCTTACCAAATGACACACTACCTCCTCAAATGTGCATCACCTGTATTGAAACATTAGAGATTGCATACTACTTCAAAAACCAAGTAATAAGTTCGAATAATGTATTACATGAACAAGCACATACATCAAAATTGCTTGTTCCGCAAGGTATTTTGCATCTTACATCATTCTTACCTTCTTTAGTAATAATTTTTTTGCTGTTTTATAGTCAATGAAATAGAAGAGAATGAAGAATTTTACAAAGGACAGATAGAATTATCCACTGAACACATTACTTTCAACGCTTATCAATCCAAATGTCCCGAGTCGTTAATATCTGCAGGCACTCATGATACCTCGGCAGAAAATGATATAAAATCATTAAATCTTCAATTATCATTAAGTAGGAAGTCACAACAAAATGATGTTGATACCCATTTTGACACAACGTGCATTAAGACAGAAGAAGCAGATGACACCAGTGGGCAATCCGAAGATAATTGCACAACAATTTCAATCAAATATAAATCTGATGATGAATTTTCTTCAGAGGATGAATTACCATTAATGCTGCATGTAAAAACGGAAAGTTGCCACAGATCTGAAGAGGTTCAACAAGATTCAAATAAAAATAGTGAAGTAGCCACAGAAGCGTCTAAAGGGTAAGTTTACTTAAGCTGTATGTAGACTGAATCGATTTGCGCGCTCGTCGACGATGTAATGCATGGAGTTAAATGTAGAGTGGTACGCATATGGCTCGATTGCACACACTGCAAAAATCGTTTCTCTGCAGTAGAAGCATCCAGGTGCCCGAGAGGATCTACGTTATGCAACATTATTTTGTTGTTTTCATATGGATGCACAGTTGAGATTCTTTCTGTTTTTCTAAAAGTTTCTTTATTTATTGAAAATGGAGCATTATGAAGCAAATATGAAATATAATTTGTGTATTATCGCAGGAGTAAATTAAAAATGGTGGAATTTCTCTTTTCAGTGACGCACCATACAAGTGCTCGTATTGCAAAAAGCTGTTTCACGGGGAAAGCTTATACACATCTCATATAGCTGAGCACAAACTCCGTAATAAATGTGAGGTTTGTGAAAAAGGGTTTACGTCGCGTTCGGCCTTACTTAACCATATGAGAATGCATACAGGCGAAACACCATTCGAATGTCAACATTGCGATGCAAGATTTATGTATAGGAACACCCTGAAAGACCATATTCGCATGCATACTGGCGGAACTAGGCGCCAACCTCATAAATGCGAGATTTGTGGAAAAGCATTCGAGAAGCCCAACCGTCTACAGATGCATATCAGAAGTCATACAGGCGAAAAGCCCTTCAAGTGCCACTTATGTGATACGAGCTATGCCGTGGAGCAAAGCCTGAAGAAACATATTCGTATGCATGCCGGTGAAGTCACACCCAAACCCTATATGTGTGAGATTTGTGGAAATACATATTACGCGCCCTGTCAACTAGCGGAACATATGAGAAGTCATACAGGTGAAAGGCCCTTCAAGTGTCAATTTTGCGATGCAAGTTATGCACAATCAGCGGTTCTCAATAGGCATGTGCTGTGGAAGCATTCCGATGAAGGCAGGGCCAAACCCCACAAATGTGAGGTTTGTGAAAAGCCATTTGCCACACTCACCTATCTAAAGCAACACATGCTATGTCACACAGAAGAACGGCCCTTCAGATGCCAAGATTGCAATGCTGGTTTTAAGCGAGTTACTCATCTGAAACGTCATATTCGCTTGCATACCGGTGAAGCCCTCACAAAGACCGAAAAGTGAAAATCAGACAGTCTCTTGTTCGGTTTATCGTAGTTTAATTTTGCCTAAAATTTAAAACTATTATTAAAAATTTTTTTTATTCGATTGTTTGCTCTACCTTTATTGTAAGTGATTATTTGAATGTGTATTTATTATATCTTATTGTATATTCTTGTTGGGGGATGGTAAGAGCAACTTTCTTGTTACGAAGAACATTGTATTAAACTATTTCCATTATCATGTTGAACTTTTATGCGATTTATGCATAGATCAGTGATTGACAACAATCTTTGCAATGAGACACACTATTAACAATTTCAAACTTTGACGGGTGTTCCTGGTGACTATAGTAATGCCGAAGCGCCTATACGGGAAGGTGCCCTTGGCACTCTATCCCCTTCGTGGCCGGTTCCGCTCGGTTCCCAGGTCACCCGTCATTACTTAATATCACTACTATTTTATTTTTGTTCATTTTCATTCCAGCTTGCAGTTGCTGCTTGACATTCCATGCACACTAGATTGTGTTCACGATTTTTTTTCATTTTTTGCAAACTGCTGCAATTTTATCTGCAAATGTACCAGCCTCTAATATTACTTTCCGACAGGGACAAGTTGCGTTAAGCCAGACTTTGACATACTTATTTCTTCCATAAAGATTATAAACAATAAGGGGCTAAGCCTCCCACAGAAAAACTTTCTTTGAAGATTTATTTACGTTACTCCTTTGAATCTCCAGAAAATGCTACTGAATTAGTTCGTTGATTCGGAAGGGAAACTTCTGCTAGGAACCTGAGGCGCTCCAAACAGGAAGTGCCTGTCTCCTGCTTGGAGATTGGTATTGCACTATACCATAGACTAACCATATCTAGCACTATACAGTTCTAACCATGCGTGCAAGAGCCATATGTTTCTCGGACATTGCTCAACCAAACTGCAGTCACAAGGGAATACCAAAACGGGGTGAAGAACCAAGCTTTTGGGACCAGACCTCTAACCGCAAGGACAGAATAGGTGATTGGTAGTATCAACATCCGATTTACATAATCTGCAAATTACCTTGCAATATTTGCAAGGTGGTACTAATCAGTAGACTAACTATTAGCCACTATTGGCCTCTACGTAGGTCGAGCAACCGTTATACCTGCCAAAGGCTTTCATGTTTGACACCATACCATTCCTTCACTGTGGTCATGGATAAGATATAATCTGTGAGCGGCAGGTTGGTTCTGGTAAATGGCAGGTGGTTTCTGCTGCCTTCTTGGTTGTTTGCATGACCTGTCGCCTGTAATGCCTTAGCACAGATCATATATGGGCTTTAGTGTGCGGGCCCACTACAGAGTGAGTTGCATTGCTCACTTTGAAGGGCTTTTAGGGCCACTTCACAATCCGTCATGAGAGACTGTCCATCTTAACATTCTCCTTGTTTTGAATTTACATTCTTGGTGATCACGATGTTACGCGTGTTCTTGTACTTGAAATGCTTCACTAGCACAAATACTTTCGTTTTTATTAAATTTAAAATTTGCAGATCTTAAAAAATGACGCTCCCCAGAGATTGAGAATCACTGACTAGCAATTTTTTTGGTTGAGTACCGAATTTGATCGTTTTTATTCGGTTACTTCGTCGTTTATTCTTTTCATGGACCAATTGTACTGAGTCGTTTTCCCATTATTTTTTATAACATTTAGTTTGAGGAAAAGCGAGGTGTAACAAAGAGGGCGCTATATCTTCACAGTTCATTCTGGTCTATTCTAACCATATATGATCTGTGATTCTAACCATAGATTCACATAGATTCTAAGTGTCGTATATGATCTGTGGTGTCGTGCGTTGTGTTTTCGTGGTTTCTTGATCAACACATAGTCGATCGGTTTGTTGCTCAAAAGTTATTAATCTCGCAAAAAAACAGAGTGAACTTAATTAACAGATAAAACAAGCGAAATTTCCTTCGCCGCCATGGATACTTTAGACGCCAATATTATGGATAAGTCGATGCGGTCTGTATTTGGTGAGTTTTGCAACACTTGATTTAAACATAACCTCTTTTCGAGACAATTTCGAATTTGTTGCAATTACTCTGAAATTACTTATTACCGATATTTATAGTGGGTAACATTCCATACGAAGCTACCGAGGAGAAACTGAAGGATATCTTTGGTGAAGTTGGCCAAGTTCTCTCGTTCAAGTAAGTCTATTTTTATAAAACTTGTACAAAACTTACATTTTTGAATTGTTAAATTATAGATTAGTATTTGATCGAGAAACTGGTAAACCCAAAGGGTATGGATTCTGCGAGTATAGAGATCAAGAGACTGCACTTAGTGCGATGCGCAATCTCAATGGCTATGAAATTGGTGGTCGAAACTTGAGGGTTGATAATGCATGTACGGAGAAATCGAGAATGGAAATGCAAAATTTGATGAATCAACCGCCCGTCGAGAATCCTTACGGTGATCCTACGCCTTCTGATAAAGCACCTGAGGCTATCAGCAAAGCTGTTGCATCGTTACCACCAGAGCAGATGTTTGAATTGATGAAACAAATGAAATTGTGTATTCAGGTAGTTTTACTAGAACTATTGAAAACTTATAGTACGCGATTAAGTGCCTACTGTTATCAATTTTTGGTATATTTTAGAATAATCCATCCGAAGCAAGGAATATGTTGCTGCAAAATCCACAATTGGCTTATGCTCTTCTCCAGGCGCAAGTTATTATGAGAATAATTGATCCAGTTACAGCCAGTGTAAGTTTATTTTTCTTTCTAAATTTGAACAAATTCTAAAGGAAATTTATATAAGTCTACGTATGCAGCGCAAGAAGCCAGATAATGTTTTATAGGCATTTATTAGTGATGTTCATTCCATGAAATTATTTAAATTTCGCGGTATTTATCAGACAACCGACACTGTCTCAGAAGCGTTGATAAGGATTCAAGGGAGCATTGCATTCTGGGTTGCCTGCATACTAACTGTTCCGTACCGTCAATTTTTTTTATCTCTGCAATTTTGACGACTTTAAAATTAGAAAAATTTGAAATTGTTGAAAATCGCTGTTATATTTTACTTTATAGAATATGTTGCATCCTCAAAATCCAGTTGCTTCGGTACATACCAATGACAAACCGCAAATAGGACAAGTGCCCATCAATAATTTTGTCCAAAATGTTCCCCAACCCAGCAGGCCAGAGTTTATCATGAATAATCAACCATTTGGAAATATTATGCGTGAGTTTCAGAGTTCTAGATGTGTTAAACAATATTAGAATTTATAAAAAATATTTCAGAGCAAGATGTAGATTTGCGTAATATGGATCCACGAATGCGAGGTGGACAAGACGAGTCACGCTTGGCCAATCCTCTACCGCCATCTATTGCCGAATCGTAAGGCTAATTTTTTCATGTCAAACTTAACCATAATTGATGACTACTTTTGCTGTTTGTGCACAGATTTAATCGTGATCCACGTGGAGGTTACGGTGATCCAAGACAAGCACCCAGAGTGGACCCACGTCAACAGAAAATATGTACGTTTTTTTTTATAATGAATAAGCACCAGTACTCCATAGTTACGACCATGTTATTTTTGCTTTACAACCACACATTAGATATCGAGTGTTCTATGTTTATTGATTATTTTTTGTATTTGATCAGCACCAATTATTCCACCAACAGTTCCACAAATGGGCAATGCTCGTCCAAGTGGTGTGTCCCAACCAGTGCAAGTGCAGCAGCCGCAGGTGGCGGTGATGACACGAGCAGGACTATCACCGAATATTGGACCTGCAGGAGCTTCCGACCAAGAAAAGGTAATTATGTGTTTATATATCCTGCGGATTTCGCGAATGGTCAAAATGCCAAAGTTGACGTATATGTAATGCACCACACTAAAAAAAGCGTTAGTAAAGAGACTTAGAAAAGTTTCTCATTAATTTACTCATATAAATATAATAGAAGAGTTGCAAAATCGTATAGCATAAATATAACAATGAACAACTATGTTCCTTCATTCGAAAAAATTCAATTGAAGAAAGCTTATTAAAAAACTAAATCAAGGGTAAAATACAGCGAGCTAAAGTAAGAAAAAGTTAAAATCAATGATTAATAAAGTGGGATCTACTACATTGTAAGACAGTAGAATACGTCAAGAATATAACACTCGTAGATTATCAAAAGACGACAAAAAAGCCAAAACAACTCAAAGACCAAAGAGACTTTTAGGTGCATGATTTGAAACTTTCTGTATCAATGAGATGGTTCAAAAAAAGGATAATCCAAGAAAATGTCAATAAAATAACTTAATTGGAAATAGGTTTTCCAAAATTTTAAGAAAACCGATCACTTTGCCACCACATTACACGCGTTTACACATAGGGTTGTTGGGGAGGACATTCTCTAATTATCTGAAAGAACTGATAGTGCTGTCTATTGGTTTGTAATTCTCTTGGTATTTTACTGTGGTAATTACTTAAATTACTTGTATTCTTTTATTCACAGGCTGCTTTAATAATGCAAGTTCTGCAATTGTCGGACGAACAAATTGCAATGTTACCGCCCGAACAAAGGAACAGCATTCTCGTCCTCAAGGAACAGATTGCGAAAAGTACCCAACGTTAAGATATATGACAGGTACAAGTAATTTGTCTACAATTTTATTCAATATCTTATGAAGTACATTTTTAAGTTAACAATATCTATTTTTAAAACACTGGATTTGCTCATTGTCAATGTAAATTTTCTACATTCTAAAATTTACATTTATTAATATGGCAGATATATGCAAACAACGTTAAATATAATTTAAATACAAAATTATGTTAATACTTCATTAAAATTGTAAGTGAATTTTATGGAACTATAAAATTTGGCAAATTAGTTGACTAACAATAATTATAAATATAAACAGTGATTAATCCATTTAAACAGTGATTAATTATTATAAAAATATTAATAAATAGAGGCAGAAGTCTTTCTAATTTAGCACTGTCGAGTTATAGGCACTTGTAAGGCATATTTTTTTGCAAGCAAAACTTTAGGGACATTAATTCTTCGTCTGTGCAGCGGCATGCTGCTTGCCCAAACGTCGTCGCAATTCCTGAGGGAATCTGTCGTAACACTTCTTACAAACGGGCTTTAGATCGAATTCATAGAACTTGGTTTTCTGATTCATCTTCTGATCGCACATGGAACAGGCGAAGTGATGCTGACACCAAGCTTTATTCCACGATGTAAATGCTAAAATATTCATTAAAATATAGATTGGTATAACGACGAAGTGTAATTAATGATATTGAACGCACCATCGCCAGCAATCACCTGATTGCACACATAGCACAGATTACCAAACAGTTGGTGATAATGGATCTCGCAGTAGGCGAGACCTTTCTTCTCGTAGTGGCGATGGCCGAAGAATGGCTTCTCGCACTTCGCGCACACGAAGTGTTCGACGTGCCAGTGTTTGCCAAGGGCGGTGACGACGCGCTCTTCGATTGGGCGACGACAAGCGCCGCAGATTGGGATGCCCATCTTGTCGTGGCATCGCAGGCAATAGAGTTCGTTCATCTCGTTGTTGGCGTAACCAGGACGGCCACGGACTTCTCGGGCACTTGCATCTAATTCGACGCCACATGCAGTGCAGTTAAAGTGATACGGATGGTAGAGTTCGCCACGGAATTTCAATGGTTGATCATCAATTAAACCACTACAAAAAAGTCCTTGTCACTTGATGAAAATGGAAAAAATGTTTTTGGAAAATCAACAAAAATTGTTTTCTGATTAATTTTATATATTTGCCTATTTTCACTTTGTATGTGCATGTTTAAAGTTAGCATATGTTTTATGTTATTTAATATTCGATTAAATCATCATTCTCTGTCCCCGTGACAGTTCAACACCATAAGTGCACTTAGTGAACTCAGCGAAAGTTAGAATCGTTATTGTAATTTATCCTTTATGCCATATCATTGATATAAGTACATAACTTTATAAATTTCGAATAAGAGCCTCTAACTAATGACAATTGATGTTTGTTACAAACTAATCGATAGAAATTGGTTCTTTTTTGCTGTGGAGTTTACCTTTCTAAATTAGAAAACATTATTTGTTTCATTAATGCAGAGGTTTCTAAACTGAGAGGCGTACCTCCCTATGGAGGCCCCGAGAATTAACAATACCTAGCTTAAAAAATTGAAGGGAATTACATGCTTCAGGGGAATAAGGATCACAAAAAAAAGTTCGAGCTGCAGTATTTTATACCTAAAACAATGTGATAAGGGCCGCAATAGCTGTAACAAGTAATTGAATAGGAACACATGCTTCAGACGAATCAGAATATCAAAAGACATTCGAACTGAATATTTTACCTAAGAAAGTGCGGCAAGTCCCTCAATATCTAAAACTGGAAATCAAAGGGCAATGCGCACTTCCGAGGAATCAGAACTGACAAAAAAGCTCGAACTGCTTTATTTTATGCATAAATAAGTGCGATAAATCCCTCCATAGCTAGAACAAAAATTGAAGAGCCACACAGGTTTCGGAGGAATTAAAACCGAAATGCTCGATCTTTATGATCTTTCTACCTAAAAATGTGTTAAGTTTCTCAGTAGCTTAGACAATAAGGTGAAGGATAATATATGCTCGCAGAGGAATTAAAACCACCTAAAAATTCTCGTGCTAGCTTATTTTATACCTAAAACCCTGTAAGTTCCTCAAGGGCCGAATCAAGTAATTTCTTGGCTACACATGCCTTCTTGGAAAGTTATTGAACACGTGTATTATGGTGACATTACATTATCACAAAATCTGAAAGACTTCAAAAAAATATTTGTAACATAGAGGCAGCAAAAAAAATGTATGAACGATAGGGAGCCGTTTGTATAAAAAGTTAGGAAAACCCTGCATTAATGTATATACTGGTTTATTTTTGCTGCGCAAGTGAACTTTACGTGACCAGTCAGTCCCGCCTTTTATTAATTTGGTTCGCGTCCAGGGGCTTTTTGAATCATGTTTGCTGCGGTATCATCACCAGAAATTTCAATTAATCAAACGGAAGTATAGATATTTATTTATTCTACAACCTTTTCTGGTGTAAGGGATAAGACCCAGCACGATCTGATCTCGCTACTGATGGTACTGCTCTGAACTATTGTGTATATGGTTTTTTTCCGGGGACCGTTGCAAGCGAATCGCCCAACCTTAGTTCGCGTTTTTACCCTGAAATCAGGAGTTCGCGGACGGCGCCGCAGCTGCTTGTTGAGTGGAGGAGACCAAGTGGTCACCCATCCAACGCCTAGCTTCGTCCGACGTTGCTTAACTGCAGTGATTTAACGAGTACTGACCTCCACAACGCGGCAAGCCGCCGCTTTATAGATACTTATCAATATCGATAATTTTTTGTCACCCACAACCTATTTTCTTGTCACATTGAGACGTCCGTTTAAGAGCATCATTTCATTCCTAAATTGTAATAGAAGAGAAACTGTATAGTTTCCCTATACAGTACTTTCCATTATTGAACTGTTTGGTCCTTCATAATTGCAATTAGAAAAGTTACCGTTTACTTACTGGCATTTATGACAAATGTATCTTCCCAAACCCTGCGCCTTGATCTTCGCATTGCATTCGTGACACAATGCCCTGCCACCATTCTTAATAAAACCCAAATCAGCCAATTCGATCTGGCAGGATTCGCAACGAAAGCACTGCGGATGCCAGTTGAGGTTCATCGCCTTGATGACACGCCCGATGACGAACTCGCCACACTTGCCACAGCACGGCGCGAAGAGTACTTGGAAGTCATGCTCGCAATACTTGCGCCCTTCAAACTCGTAGAAAGTGCCGTCTTTGAACACTTGGAAGCATTGTGCACAAACGAAGCACTCCTGATGCCACAACTCGCCCGTCGAGTTGACGATCTTCTCGTTCGACTCAAACCCACCACGACATCTCGAACATACCATGTTCTCCATGGACATAGTAGCTGTTACACTAAAATATATCAAGAAATCAACCTCATATTTAGATGTTATTTGATAATTAAATTGTTAAGAGTTAGTACTTTTGTAAGAGCTCTTGCATCTGCCCATGTGAATTGAGTTCATGCCGGCGTGCAAACAACGAACTTGTGTTCAACGGCTGCATGTCGGGCACATCTGGGGACTTGTCGTGCTCGTTGATGGTAGGAAACTTGTACATTTTGTGATGTATTAGATCTATACAGCTTACAAGCATGCATGCAACTAACTACAGCTTGCACAAACTTCCCACCAGCACCCAAATATCTTATCAATGAGTCAATAATTCATATCGCAGTGCAAATAGTAGTCATAAAAAAGGTGCGTGCGGTTTTTAGATGGATTTAGTATATCTACAGTTGGTTTTTGGTAGACGAGGCAGTCATGCGACGAAAACAAGCGAAAGCTTACCCAGGCATAGGTGTTGGCGACATTCTGAACTCGCTCTATTTATTTACACACTGTACACAAAAAAAAACGAAATAGTACACGATTAGAGGTTTTCGGGCGCAAATCCGGGATGTGGTTACGGTTTCGTAGACGTATAGGAGTTGGCTGGAGCAGGTTGATTTGGATAAGAACAAAAGTATGTCGAGATAGCGACCATGTGCGAAATTACCTTGATGCCAACAAGAATATACGTAATACTCCCACAAACTTGCCTACCTCCAGCCACCGTATAGTAATTTTAGGCGTCACAACAACGCCCCATTTACAATATTTACACAGTGGATTGAGCTGACTTTACTTAACCAATCAACGAGCTTATTGCCATAAATAGGTCTTGCGACATCAAAGTCCTGTATTTCCATGCGAGTTTCTAAATTTTTGGCTAAGAACAAATTTTAGCCACATCTATTGTTGATTTACTACAACAAAAAGTAGGTTGAATCTAAATTTTTCCTTTTTTAGCTCCGTCAGTACAATTAGTTTTAAGATTTATAAGTGGAAACTTTTAAGTTGGTTTGAACGAGATGTCTATAAATAATTGTAGTTTTGTAAACATATAAGATATGACAGAGAATAACAATAGAGAGAAGTCCAACTCAATGTAACAAACTGGCGACAATTTGGGAGGGCGCTCAAATCGAATTAATTTCAACACGTTGTGGGCCAGCACGTAGAGGTGGTTGCAGACGTTGTCACTGAGATGCCACGATTCACTCGCTGGGACAAAATGGCTAGAAGTTGAGTTTATAGAGTCATAGGTAGATGTAGTGATATTTAGTACCATAGTGTACAATTCAATCTTCTATCAAACCTTTGTTCATAATCCTCGCCCTTCCCTAAAATACAATGTTAAAGCACTCATCGTGTACATTCGTCAATGTAGGGCGGGAATGTAATAAGTTTGGTGTATATTAGGTTTGGTCACTCATCGAGTACACTTGCCATTGTACATCAATATACTAATATAATTTGCTGTCATGTTCTATGCGTTCTATATTAAAATATATGTCAATCATTTGTAAATATTTTCAATCACGTAACCTTTTCCAAGCAAACTACGACTTTGGCTAACTACTATCAGCGATTTCAGCTCTACATAGCCAGCGCCATCTAGTAGAAACTGACTCAAATATTTTTAATCTTTTCAAAGTTGTTTTTCGAAGTTTTAAATGTGTATTTTATTTCTACAACCGATGACATATTAATTCACAATTTTTTATATGCAAAAATGCAAAAAATATTGTTTCTATTGTGATTTTTTGTCTTAATTTTACGCCCCCTGTGAATCAAATCAAATCAAATGTTAGCGTTAGAAGTCACGAGTTCAGTTAACTAACCAAAATTTGTTTACAATTAAATTTTGAAGCTTAAAAACAATTATTTTATTCGTATAATAGATATTATATAATTTCAGTTCTATGGAAGTGCAAATAAAAGAAATTGATTGTTATTTTTCTGCAATTATTTTGCGCCCTCTATAGTAATCTAATCTAAACATTCCAGGTAGGAGTAACAGGATTTATCGAGTGAAACTTGTCTCACATCGGTCACATCGCAAAAACCTGATAAAATCATATGACTTAGTTGTCATATGACTGCAGTAGAGTTATTCGTAGGGTTTAAGTGTTTGATCCATAATCAAAATGTTAAGTTATTTGGTTTATTTTAGTGCACTTCTTATTTCTGGTAAGTATTTCTTCCTATAATTCATAAGAATCATCAATCGTTCATTTATTTCATACCCTTTGGCTGTTTTTACAAACGAAATGTTACCATGAATGGCCCAACCCTGAGACTTATTCCACATACCACAATCATGTGTTTCAGTTTACGGGGCTGGCGAATTCAGCGTGCTGAAGTATCCGCCTAGTGTCTTCTTCAAAGGGCATGATCATATCAAGGAGAGTTTGCTGCCTGAGGTTTACTCAGCATGCATTGGCTTCACTACGGAACAGGTTACAATTGATTACTTTGATGACTTTTTCTTTGCGATTGCTCCAGTATTGTATATTTTATAGGATTCCAACTGGCAAGGCATGTATCTGTTAGATCCGTTTGACTTGGGCAAGGCTGTCATCACCGTGGCTATTGATGGCCTTCCTAACACTGGCCTCATGAAGGGACATCATTTCCCCATGAAAACTGATGTGGATGAAGCTGAGGTTTATAATACTATGTCGAAGCGTATTCGTGATCATTACCCAAATGCGAATAATGCCGTCAGGGTGGTTTTAAGCAAAGGATTGTATGAGGTAATAGCGACTTTTATTTGTACTTAGTAGTTATTGTCAGTGGCCGATTATCCATTAGGCAAGTGCCTAGGGGTCTGGGCATAATTGAAAGGCTCCACCGGTTTAGGAGGGTCTCACAGTAGACTCATATGGAAACGGGTGGCCCCAATTGAGCCAAGTTCCAAACATGGGTCCTTCTTGGCACACTTCTTGGTGGTTTCGGTAATTTCGGGCTACCAATAAAAATGTATGGACACCCATACTACTCTGAAATAGAAGAGAGCCTCCAAACCTAAAGTGCCTGGGGGCCTCTGGCGACATTAATTAGTCACTGGTTATTGGGGACAAATGTATAGTTGATTTTCTTGGTAGATTGGCGATAGGCGAAAAGAGGGTCAACTTTATTTCTGAAAAAAGTACCCAAATGTCTCTTTATTTAGACTGTAGTTGATTTCGTCCCTCAGTCAATAAGATTGCTGATTCCTGAGATTCTTTGCGAAATCGCAGTAGGGATGTTAATATTTCAGTTAGTTTGTACTTGAATTAGTTAATCTGTAACATTAATATATCGATATTCATTAGTATCACACGTATCAAAACACGCCATCTGTTTTTCACATATATTAATTGCATAATCTATTTTGTGAGTTTTTTGCCCACTATGTTTGTTAAATGAAATTTGTGTTTTAACGAGTAGTTATGTGGACTTGATGCCTTGCACTTGTTTATAACGAAAGTGTTGAAACAAAAACATATCGATATATACCGATACTTCATTGGAATCAACAATTTCTAAGAAAGAGTGAAAATGTTATGCTGTCTTTGTAAAAGGAAGGAAAATTCTGCCAAAAATATACTATTTCATTAAATTTGACACATGAAGGCGTTATTTAATAAGTGATATATTGTTTAATAGTGCAGAATTTGAATTCTTTTACAATTGTTTCAAATGCTCTGATAGTTTAATAATAGTATATAATGGACAATGACAGTATTGTTTTTGATTAGAAAATGTCATACATATCATACACATTTTATGGGCTACTTGTTTGCTAAGCAAGCAACGTTATAATGTTCCTATAGTAATGCCGCGTTGCATCGAATCCATGTCGGAATTTCTGGCGGCGCAACGAAAAAAAAAGTGGTAGAACAAGAATCAAACAAGATTTAATGAAAATTAAAAGTAAATTGTACAACTCATGGAATTTCCTTTCCTCACTCGAATAATTGGTAATTTATCATACTCGTGAGGAAATAGGTACTATTCCATGTTCGCTGCACAATAAACTATTGATAAAAATGGGTTTTCATAAAGATATTTCACTCGAAATCGCTTAATTATTCAACCGACTACATATGCGATAAACTCAACAAATTATCATTAGAATCAAATGAGCAACTAGTAACAGTCACAAAAATATAGTACATAACAAACAATGACCTAATTTCAAATATCAATGCACTTCAAAAAAGGTCAACAATGTAGAAGCTTTCCTCGGAGTTAAAAACATCAAACCAGCAAAGACTTCTTCCAACGCGTTGAAACCAACAGTTGAAGAGGACCGCCAATTCCTCGAGGAGATGTCTTTCCTGAATGCGCTCGTCGGTAGTGTGAAGAGCGCTTCGCTGAAAGAAACCGGCGCCCCACAATTGATCTGGTTCAAGATTGAGAGCCTCCATGCGTTGGCGGATCTGCACGGCGAAAATTCTACTGCTACCAAGGAGGCAAAGCACATGCTGAACCAAGCCATCGAGGAGCTGGCGTCGGCCTATGCCAAGTTGTACAACGATCGCGTTCTGATCAACGTGATCAGCAGTGATGCCAGCCACACGAGGCGTGTGCGACGTGCTGCAGATGACGGTGTAAGTATATTTCTTTTTCCCACTTATTCTATTTGATAATTTATTATGTTGTTTTAATGTATTGTTTACATTTCCAATTTTATGCAAATACATACAATTAGGAAACTGATAAATTAAACCTGGCACAAAACTACACCGAAGATTATCCCGTCATCTTCAATATCATTTTGTGGTTCGGCGTATTCTTCTTCTTCTCCTTATTTGCGATCTGCCTGTTCATCGCCAATATGGACCCGGGACGTGACTCGATCATCTACCGTATGACCAGCACACGCATGAAGAAGGATAACTAAGTCATCAGCCATTAAGGAATCAATAACAACGCCTACCATCAAACTTCAGTTTTTATTCAAGAAATGTGCAAAAGATGTATTCATGCTTAGATCGTTTGTTCGTCCCGTGATCACTTCCTGCTCGTGGCACTTAGTACCATATTGTTCCATTCCAGTTTTGCGTACATGTGTCTTGTTGTAAACGACGTTTTCTCCTCGGATTAACTCACTCACATCTTGCAATGTGGCGATTATGTACGTTTTAAACACTTTTGAACTTATGGCGCTCAGTCTGTTGTTGATTTGTATTGTTTGGATTTGTTGATTGAAGGAAATTGTAATGTGTACATAGAGCTTAGTCGGAGGATACAGTTTTAGTTTGGATTTTTAGTGCATTCATTGCGACATCTAGTTGGCAAAGACGTCTAAACGCGTCCAACACTTAATCCTAATGTTAGTCATTAACACGATTCCACATAACGCAAAGCGATAGGCGAAAGAGATTGAGGACACATGTCAGCGACGTCCACGTGTGTGTTTTGAAATAATGCAAGTTTTGTCAAACGATTCTTAAGAAATTCTCGCAGATGTAGATGATTCAATGTAGCTGCAAAGTCAATGTCGTCATGTGAAGTTGTGAACATAAAAAAATCTGATTGGATGTTGAACAAAAATACAAAAAAAAAATTACATAATGAGAAAAAAAAAACAAGCTTTGTTTTGTCAGTTTTGTTGCAATTGCAAATTTCAACGATATTTTCAGATGAATGGTTTAAATGCTTACTTTTGCGATTTGCTAACGTAGCTTCTACAAGTTTCTGTACATAATATAATGTACGATAGTTTATATATTCAAACATAGAGACGCGCACTATTAGTTAAACGCTTTCCACGTAGGTTTTCATTTACCTGACCAAACTAATTGTTTATTAGAGAAGCGATCACTTCCAGAATAATTCTTAAACCGTTGCTGCTATCGATCTCTATGTGCATAAACGCATTTTTCACGGAAATAAGTCTATTTAGCACATCTATACAGGATTTCTCTTATAGCGAATATTTTTCAAAAGTTCAGAAATCGCATGTTATTTCCTGAACCGTTACACATCTCTCGATGTGTTTAAAGGCATATTTTTCACGTAAATAAGTCGATTTAGCATATCTACAAACGTTTTAATATTTGCCGAAAGTTCAAATTGAAAATATTTTGCACCTTAGATTTATCAATGACACTACAATTCAGCGTAATGTTCATTCATCAGAACAAACTAAATTTGTTTGGAGAATCGATCTCTACAAGAAGAATTTTATGATATGTAAATTAGAAAATATTTTGAATTTCACATTTTAGTTTTAACTTTTTGCCAGTATGGTCGGTAACCTGTCCTCTAAAAGCTATCAAGCAAAAAAAAACTTTAAATTTTATTATATATTGTATCAAATTACCTTTACGTATTTCTGTAAATTATAATATTCCAACCTAGGGGGCGTGCTTAATACAGAAACCTGTATTATTAGGTAAGAAGAGTTGATAAGGCTATTTTGTTGGCGATATTCTCTGACAATTAGAAAATAACCAAAGTTTATCTGTTTATTTGCGCCTGGAAACGAAGGAGGAAATCAAAGTATTTACTTCAAACATGATACACAGTTTATTTATAATCAATTCATCGGGGTGAGTTCAAACAATTGATCACCTAGTGATCTTTTAATTCTGATAAACACATTTATTTCAGTGATGTTTTCCTTGAGAAACATTGGAAGAGTGTGGTCTCCCGATCAGTATGCGATTACTATCTGGAGATGCAGATCGCGAATCCCAATGATATTCCACCCGTGATTGCTACGCCTCATCACTATTTGATCAGCATCCGAAGAAATGGTGTTCATTTCGTTGCTGTGTGCATGGAGGAAATGCCACCTTTGTTTGTAGTCGAGTTTTTGCATAGAATAGTAGATACATTCCAAGTTAGCACACAGATTCCTTATGTTTCCCAATGATTAACGGCGCCTAATATGTACCAATGTTTTAGGATTACTTTAGCGACTGTACTGAAACAATTATCAAAGAGAATTATGTTGTGGTTTACGAGGTTAACAAATCATTACATACCATAGGAAAGTGTTAATGTTTTTAGTTTTAGTTGTTGGATGAGATGTTGGACAATGGTTATCCTTTAGCTACAGAGAGTAATATCTTGAAGGAATTGATTAAACCTCCCAATTTACTTAGGACTATAGCTAATACTGTTACTGGAAAATCTAAGTAAGTTGTGTAAAGTTTCTGGTAAATATTTAGAGTACAATTTTGATGTATTGCACAGTGTAAGTGGGACTTTACCAACTGGACAATTGTCTAACATTCCATGGAGAAGAACTGGTGTGAAATACACCAACAATGAGGCTTATTTTGATGTTGTCGAAGAAGTAGAAGCTATTATTGATAAAACTGGTTCTACGGTATTTACAGAAATACAAGGATATGTAAGTATTAATATTTGCATTTATTGAATGTTATATCGAATATACTGGGGTGAGTTTTTTAACGTGAATATGCCGAACATCCTCAGCCCTCCCCGAAAGAAATGTAAAAAGGTAATGAAAGTCTAATCGTTCCATAGCGGGGAAATAGTAGGCGACGTTCAAGCAAAGAGCATGGCGTGGATTTGCTCTAGCCTTGTCTGGATGTATTTAAAAGAAAATGAAGCTAGTCGAAGACACAACTTATCTCCTTTTAATACATTGATCAGACAAGGTTAGGCATAGATGCATGTAGCTTGAAACTATGTGTACGGACGCTTAGTGTCGGGACAACTTTGAAATCTTAAATGAGTACCTCAATTTTTATTGAGGTTTTAGTGTGCAGCTATTGACGCTATGCTTTTTAAATATAGTTTTAGTTTATTGCATCAGCGGTATCCAACCGTTTTTAATTATTGTACACGTTTTCAAGTCAGTTATCTACTATGCCCACTTTATAAAATATTCCTAACATGTCAATATTTGGTAGATATTTTCTTTAAAAATATTGTAGTAGTATCTCCAGAGTCGTAATGATACAAAGTAATATGTGCCAATTTGAGGGTTAAATTGTTTTGGTACATGATTTTTCCGACATTACAACATTTTGCTGGATCCTGAACGTAGCAGTAGAGGTGCACAGAGGTTTCCAAGCTGCTTGCTTATAGCTACGCCCCATTTTTGTACACTTTTTTTTGGCGGGCCCCATGTTTAAACCTATTTTCTTCGGGATTCAATTAGAAATTATTAGTATATAGACTGACATGCACTGCTTAATGGATTCATTTGAAAACCACAATAAACAACAATGATAAAATCAATGGTAGATTCCATAGACTTCGCACCATAGTAAATTAATGTATTTTTAATGATATGAAGGTATTTACTAGTCATTTTGAAACGGAGATGTTGACAAAACAAAATTGTTGTGTATTGCTTACGTGTAAACCTTGTTTTATTGTTTACTCTTGTCGTCTAATGTACATATTTCAGTACAACTAGCATGGAATGCCCTTTCCTCACTCGTAGGAGTTCTTGAGGAAAGAGATACATATGCTTGTTGTTCAATATACTATTGCGTTCAGATAGCCCATCGGGAACGTTTTATGTTTTTGGATGGAACCACTAAGCAGATCAGGAGAAAATTTTGTACTCATGAGAGTTGAAAGTAAGAGATTTGTTTGAAACATCTTCCGCGGCTTTGTTTTTGTAATGGAAATAATCTATTTATGTATATATTTCAAAATGAAAATATCGGACTAAAATTTAAACCAGGCGTAATACTGATTAATACTTATATTTGCACAATGTAATTGTTAGAGTAAATGTTCAGAAGGACATTCGTCGAATTCAATACATGTATTCTGCACAACCTGAATTCACCAAAAATAGGGGTGGCACACATTTATGATTTCAAATTTCTTCAACACCCTAAAGAGCATTTTTCGTGATATTTCAGGTTCACGCTTGAAAACTCGCCCAGCATTATATTATGTGATTTATATTTTTATTTTATTCACCTTGTTTATAGATTGATTGTTGCATCAAACTTAGTGGAATGCCAGATCTCACTCTGTCCTTCATTAATCCACGTCTCTTCGATGACATCAGTTTCCATCCGTGTGTGAGGTTCAAGCGTTGGGAAAGCGAGAAAATCCTCTCTTTCATCCCACCTGATGGCAATTTCCGTCTCATTTCCTACCACATAGGTAGTCAAAGTGTAGTCGCAATTCCAATCTATGTACGACATAATTTTGTCGTAAAAACAGGCGAGCAAGGCCGAATTGATATCACAGTTGGTCCGAAACAAACTCTCGGTCGTACAATTGAAGGGGTTAAGTTGGAGGTACACATGCCAAAGGCAATTCTCAATTGTAATCTCGTTGCCAATCAGGGCAAGTACAATTTCGACCCGGTTGCGAGAATTCTGCATTGGGATATCGGAAAGATTGACGTAACGAAGTTGCCGAATATTAGGGGCAGTGTTGCGATTGCCATCGGCAGTAATACGTCCGAGATTAATCCTTCTATCAATGTGCATTTTACAATTAATCAGCTAGCTGTAAGCGGCCTAAAAGTGCATCGACTGGATATGTACGGCGAGAAATACAAGCCGTTCAAGGGCGTCAAGTATATCACAAAGGCTGGACGATTCCAAATTCGCATGTAAATCTTCTTTTTTTATGAAATTTTATTATCAATTACGTTCCAGTTTTTATTTTAAATGTTTTATATGTTATTGTTTATTGAAGCAAATTCATCCATGGCGCTTATATGGTAATAAATAATTTTATTGTCAAGGCTATTATTTCATATAGAATTAAGGTTTTCTCGTACGCAGGAAGTCGAAATAGAATACAAGCAGAGATGAAATTCGTAAGGACACTGGGGGGTAACAAAGTGGGATAGGGTACGGAATGAGGAAATAAGAAACATACTGCAAGTAGACAATATAGAAGAATATATGGAACAAAAGCATCTAAGCTGGTGATGGGAACTCCAAAGTCTAAAGGAAGATAGTCAAGTCAAGAAGATAGAGATCCTATAGTCATGGGATCATCAACGAAATAATAGTGAAAAAGGGTAAGCAAAGAAACTGGCAAACAAGAAAGATGTTGGGCATGCGGAAGAAAATTTACCTTGAATAAATTTATTTTAAACTAATGTGGTGGCAAATTACTGATAAACTCTGTTTTAATTCTCTTAAAATTGATAATCATCAATTGATAATTGATTACAGAACTAACTACCGTTATAAGATTGCAAAGTTAGTCCAACGCTCCGTGACTACAGTAACAACTATCCATACAAGATTGCAAAGTCACGGAGTGTGAGATTTTTATAACACTAAACACATTTATTTAGCATATTTATAATTAAAATAATTTACAAAAAAATCATATAAATAACAACGAAAAATATTAAATATGTGGCTTTCCACTGCTATGCAGTTTCGCCTGCCTTTTTTAAATCCAATTTTGGGTGGATTAAGCCCGTGCTTTCTTCCTTTTGTATGTCCATATTTTGGAAAAATATTTAAACATTACTTTAATGTTCCCTTCCGGCTGCAGGTATAATAATGATATCATTAGCCAGTATTAAAAAAATTAAGATATGTTAATCCAAGTACTTGCATTGAGAATAAATATTTCTTTTCTTTTAGATTGCATTCGGAATAAGCACTTTTAATCATCCAGATGTATAAGATGCAGATGTATTTCACAATGCGAATATTTTTCAACCATCGACGATACGTGTTATATTGTGAGGGTGGTCCCGTTCCTCCATCTTGCAATGTGTTCATTTCTGGGATATTGATTGGGTTATGCCTTTGCTTGTATGGCTTATCTTATGATTCTTTAAATAGCTGGGCTTCTCGTATGATTTTCCACAAACGTCACATTTATAGGGCTTGGGCACCACTTCGCCTGTATGTATTCGCATATGCATCCTTAATTTGCTGGGCGCCGAAAAATATTTACCACAAAACTCACACTTATAGGGTTTGGGCGTGTCGCCAGTATGCGAGCGAATGTGTTGATTCAAGCTACTATTAGTCGTGGTCCTCCAATTGCAATATGGGCATTTAAAGGGCCGTTCACCTGTATGACTTCTCATATGCATTTTTAAATAACTGGGCTTCTCGAATGATTTTATACAAACATCGCATTTATGGGGTTTCGCCGCGGCTTCGCCTGTATGCGTTCTCATATGTGCCTTTAATTTGCTGGGCCATTCAAATGCTTTTCCACAAACCTTACATTTATGGGGTTTAGGCAGGGCGTTACGGCTTTGTTTAGAGGTGGTTTCATCTGTGTGCCAGGGAATATGTAGATTCATCGCACTTTCCATAGGTATATTTAAATGATAAGCCCTGAAAAATGTTTATAGATATCTTGAAACAAACAATCCGCGTACAACAGAGCTGCGAATTTACTACAATTTTCTGTGATATTAAATGAATAAGTCTCACATATCTAGTCTAGCAAACTATAGTTTTTTTCTTTTTTTCACTGTCAAATCTAATTCTTCGTTCATGAAACGACCAAAGTGTGCATTCATTCATTTGAAAATAACAAAATTTTACTGCATGGCATAATTTGATACTAACAAGAAATTAAACTTACCCTTCCGAGGCTATTCTGGTTTCTTCGCCATTTTCATTCAAGCGATGTTGAACATCTTGAGATTTCTGGTAAGTTTCGGAGTTTTCATGTAGCCATGTTAACGGCATATCTTCTGAATAAATCCTATCATCATTTTTTGACCTAATTTGCGGAACTAATTCGCAATTGGCTTTAATTATCACACCATGCTCCTCTACATCTACTCCTTCAGGCTTTACACATGTTTCTTCGAAATTGGAATTCACATCTTTAATATCATCCAGTGAAGGCTTATCAACGTCTTCTGCAGCGTCTTCTTCAGCAACATCTTCCGTAGATATTTCATCTTCAACGACATTAACGTATTCATTATGCTCCTCTTCTTTTTTCACTATAAAACCAAGATATTTTAATTATTATAGACGCCATAAAATTGTGTAAGATACCTTGCTGAAGTTCAAGTAATTTCGAGGTTTCTGCATGTTCTTGCAATGTTATATTAGATTTTATTAGTTGTATTTTAAAGTAATAAGTTATCTCTAAAGTCTCAAAACAAGAAATACACATTTGAGAAGGCATTGCGTCACTTGGTAAGAACTAAAATGATAACAATTACAGTTAGGAATACTAAATTATATTAAGTTACACTAAATTACCTCCAAAGTCGATATTTCCATTATCATATGGCTTATTGATGGTGATTTGCTCTGATCGAAGATTGATATCATTTTTTCCTCCTGGGACATACATGCACGACAGATATTCTGCATTTTGTTCCGCAAACTTCTTGCTCTCAAACAAACTAAATACGCATATACACAAATTCTTCAATTTTTGTGGTTATAGATTATTGTTCACAGATTACTATTGTCCATAGCAGCTGGTACGAGCATCAGCGCCAACAAAATTTTGGGTATATGAACTAAAATGTTTGGAGGGGGTAAGCCGAATTCTGTCTGGTACATGTCGTTTCATTCCATTCGAATTTTTATCTTTATCAACCTAGCAATACAGGAACACAGATTACTATACCATAGCCATAGACGCAATAGATAAAACTATAAAAAGGTATATGAAAATAATGAAATGGTCATTCCAAAATATAGACAGATAGGAAATTAGGCTTCAACAGTCACTGACATGTTTAATTTTGAATAAAGCTGACGAGTATCAAGATACCGGCAAATTTTCTACATCCCAAATCATGCAAAATACTACGAAAAAGAGCTATTTTATGATTTTTTTTTATTTTGCGGTGGTTAAGTGAAAGGTCTAGACTTTATGGTATGAGTGTACACAGTGCTTCCCGTTGTTAAGCCCAGGCTTGGCAGTGGAATAGGTTGTATTCTGCATCGTCAGTTCCATGTATACGACAGATTACTATCAGATACCCCAAACTGGTGGGGAGTAGACGCATTCGCCGTGCTTCCCCTCATAATCCGTCCATGCCTCTAGGCCCTGGATCCAGCGTCCTTTGTTCGCCTGCTGCCAGCGGATATTCCACTTTTGGATGGTGTCCAGATCCATTGTGTGACTGACGATTGTTTTGCCCAGAAGTTCTGCGCTCTGTCCTGTACCATTAGGTTTATGGGCTACGGTGTGCCGTTGATTGCGTGGAATGATGCAATTGTTATATGTATAACGAATAGATTTATTTATCGCACAAAGTCGCAGTAGAAATAAGGAGCATAATAGAAAGACGAAGGGTGCAGCGATGTTGCGCACTCGAAAGCAGTAAACTAAGTCCTCGAGGTAAAGAAAGATAAAGGCATCGAGGGTGCATTAGAGAAAGATCAATAGTATAAGTAAGACAGAGAGAGCGCTTGAGTCGGAGGAAGATATAGCTGCGCTTGGGATGTATGCAAGGAGTGGAAACACATGTGTGGGTTTGGAAGATTTGCACAGTTGAAATTTAGAGAATAGACAGTGGAGAGAACCTAGAAGAAATACAAAACCAATGCATGTTAAAGTGTAGCATGGACCATCACAGGTCCATTGGTCTGCACGATTCTAGCACCTCTAGGGCATCGGCCATTTGATGATTAAAATGGCAGATTTACTTTTCATATGAATTGAAATCAGCCATTAAAACCGTTGTCCTGTTAATCCAAATAACATATGAATTCTGGGGAAAAGACATTTTGAGAAGTTGTTTGAAGAATGGTTCATTTCTCATTTTTGCCCCGCTCTAAAGAACTATTCAATACTATTGAATTATGAAAAAGGAAAAGAAATTATAACAGAAATTGTTTCCAACGTCACGGAATCGACAAGCAAGTCGTCTGTTACATGAAAATTATAGAGGATAGGAAGAAGCCTGTACAGTTAAAAATGTATGCTTTTTGTCAAAAAATGAACATGTTTTATTTATATTCTTCCATTCTCTGAAAAAGGTTATTGTGAAACTCTTGAGTTGAATTTAAAATATAAGTTGATCTGAAATATTTTCAGGATTCATTAGATATATAGTTTTTCCATTGGTTTATAACCTTGACTTGCGCGTTTTTGTTTATCGCAGCTCGGAGATCTAATAACCCCCTTATCAAGGGTTTACTGTGTAGCCCAGATTATAACATTATCAGTACTCTGTTTGCAAAGAAGAGAAGAACACAAACAGCCCAACACATGTTTTAATTACTTATATAATTTACCGCGACGAGATTATTCAAAAAAGTGTTGGCTGTCAATCGCCCGTCTAAAGGAACGTTGTTCAGGATCATTATATTCAGATCAATCATTAATCAGAATTATATAAACTGTGATCATTATTGTTACGAACTGCAGCATTTAAAAATGTTTACAAATAAATCAGGTCGACGACTAACCGTCATCTACAACGTTTAGTGAAATACTGAATTCATCAATTTTTATAATAGCTGGAGAAACCTCCTATTTACATTTAGCACGAAATCAATTCAAGGTATAATATAATTTGGCAATTAGTTTTCTGTCTACGGTAGCATTGGTAACCACAACCGTGTTCCCAAGATTCTCCCACCTAAGATAGGCTAGTATCTTATAATTTATCCAGGACACCTGCATGATGTATTTAATTTGCTTCAATGTCAAACATCCCAGGCGCACATCTCTTTTGCACCATAAGTGATTGTAAAAACACATTTGGACATGACTTACTATACAGAACAACCGAATTATGTTATCACATAAGATTCGCCGAACGAAAGAAGCCAAATCAACGGATTGCTTCACAAAACGTTAGTTTTCCGCCACGTCCAATTAACAGGTCTCGCCCGGTGTATAATAAAAAAGTACATTTTAATTTAAAAAAACTTAAGTTTCACGATTAAAATCCTAAAAGAAAAGATAACAAATAACAAATGCATGATTGTACTTATTTGTTTTAAATTCATTTTTATAGATATACACAAATTAAGGATATATATTGTATGACTATTTTTAAACAATGACCGGCTCGGAAACATCCACCTACCGTATTTCACATCATGTAAATCCAAAATAAATCTGATTGTTACATCGTCGGATTCATTTTATAGAGTGGGACCAAACAAACTTATCATCCCCACATATATTATAGAAGAAATTGAACAAATTTATTTAAATATTTGTAATCATTTAACAATTACTATTATCGTCATTATAATAATCAGAAAACTTATAGCTAGATGTAAACTTCAGTTTGTTGTCCTTTTTTTAGTTCAAGAACACCGTAAGTCCAAGAGCCCTTTAATTGAGGCTAATCGTTCCTTTTCATTCAGATTGCATTCAATTTCCCTGTACATGTATGCTCCATCGAATATGTCTTTTCAGCGTGGGTATATCTGGCATTATAAAGTTAATACCTCACGTTCAATTCGGCATAATGCGTTCTCATATGCATGTTGAAACGGGTGGGCCACTCAAATGATTGGCCACAAACATGACATTGTTGGAGTTTGGGCATGACCTCGGCGGGATGCTGCGGCATTTGGTGATTCAAGCCACTATTAGGCGTAATGTTTGGCGTATACGAAAAGCCTTTGAAAGGCGTTTCGCCTGTATGTTCCCTCAAATGAACATTTAAATGGTTGGGCGTCAGAAATTGTTTGCCACAAACCCCACATTTATGAAGTTTGGGCGGATATTCGCCGGTGTGGGAACGGATATGGTTATCCAGACTAATACTACCCGTAAAACTAGCATCACATTGTTGACATTTGAAGGGCATATGACTTCTCATATGTATCTTTATTTGAGAAACAGACTGAAATGCATTACCGCAAATCAAACAAATATGGGGTTTGGCTAAGGGTTTGCCTGCGTGCACGCGAATGTGTCGTTTTAAGCCAGTAGTACTCTTAAACGTCGCCTTGCAGACTTGGCATGTTGGGGGCTTTTCTGCTGCCGTTCTTAAATGTAGCTCGTCATGTACCTTTACATTCCCGTTGGGATAGCCTACTGGGCAGTGTACCTGCTTCTCATTTGGGGAATTGGGATTCAATTCATCTTGGTGGCATCGTCGAAAGGACCGCAAGGTTGATGGACTATAAAATAAAACATAAGATTTAAATTTAATTTACTGTATAAAAAAGTGAATTACCGTTCTATAGAGGCAACATTTCTGAGAAAAGGTTAAATGAAAACTAACTTGCCTATTTTTTCTCCCTTCGTAGAATGAAACAAACCTTCTTAGTTAGATTACCGAGCAAGAAATAGAAGCAAAACCATAACCAATAAGAAAAACATACTATGTAAACAAGAAAGTAATAGAGAAATAAGCAAAAACACAAAAACATATATAGATATAATAAAAATGAAAATATCTAGACAAGACCAGTACCAATGTATGCAACTGAGATCATCACCATGTCTAACAATAAGATCCAGGAAGAAACGATAGCAATATGTGTGAGATAAATAAAAAGAAGATATTTGGAGGAGTACGAAAGAGAAGCGAAGGAACTAGAGCACTACCAAACAAAGGAGAGAAGTTAGAAAATGGCATGATATTCAAAAAATAAAGCAACGAAGAGCAGAATGGCTATGAAAGATGAAAGAAGCAGCATCAGATAAGCACATTTTAAACTGGATCCAAAAATTACAGAAGACGAGGGAGAACGAGGAATAGAGTCAACAAACGATCTAACGGGAAGGAACACAAGACAGGAGAAAGTAGAAACAAAATATGAATACTAACTTCTCAAAACAAAGCTACTGCTACACATAGTGTTGTAACATATTGCTCTATGAGGATGTAATGAGAGTATCAAGATTTAACCGGCACTGATGATTTCTATATAGCGATAGCAATATGCAATTCAGAAGCAATGTATCCATCTTCAGTCACAACCACATCCTCCAACTACCAACTATTATATCTTTTTTTTTGTATTTAAGGTGCCTCTGCACTGAAATGTAACATATGTGCCTGAAGATGGTTGCATTCCAGGGGAAATACGGTGAAAAAGAACAATTGTGTTAACACTGGATGTTCGTACATTTAGTAAATTAGAAAAAACCTTACTTATCACAGGTTTTCAGTGACTTCCACACTTACATTCATTCATTTGAAAACATCAAAATCGTGCTACATAACGTAATTTGATACTAACAAGAAGTGAAACTTACTTTTCAGAATCATTTCCACATCCTTCTCCTATTTCATTCGAATTTTGTTGAACTTCTTGAGTTTGATGGTAAATTCCATTGTTTGCATGTAGCCACGTTAACGGCACATACTCGTTTGAACAAGATCCATTAACATTTACCTCATTTATGGGCAAAATATGTTCTGGAATTATTTCGAAATTTTCTTGAAATTGCACACCATGTTCCATCACATCCATCTGTTCAGACTTAGTACATGTGCCCTCAAAATGGGAATTAACGTCTTCAGCATAAGATGATCTTTCTTCAGGCAAATCACCATCTCTTGCCTCACCACTTAATGGCATTTCCAAATTTAAAGAGTTTACGTCATTTTGTGCCAAAGGATCTTTTTCCATAGATATTAACTGCTCATGACATTGGGATGAAGGATTATCGATGTTGAAAAAAACATTTTGTGTAGGTATTGTAGATACTTCATCATCAATGAGAGTTACTTTATCATTATGAAAATATTCTTCAGCTCTTCTATTTTTATCCTCTTTTTCTTTCACTGTAAAAAACAAGAAGATATTTTAATTACTATAGTACATAACAAAATGTATAACTTACCTAGCAGTAGTTCAGGAAATTTTCTTTTTGCACGTCTTTGCAATGAATTATTACATCTTATAACTTGTTTTTTGAAATAATAAGTCATTTCTAAAGTTTCAAAACAAGCAATGCACATTTTAGAAGGCATTACGTCGTCACTTGGTAAGAACTGAAACGAAAACATTCTTAATTAGGAACATCTATGATTATGTTTGACGTGGATTGGTATAGTTAACTTACCTCTAAAGACGATATTGCGGAGATCATGACATTTATTGATGGTGATTTTCCTTGGTCGAAGATTGATATCATTTCTTCTTCCTTGGACATACACGTCCGACAAATATTTTGCATTTTAGTCAAGTTTACAGTCCTCCAACGAAATAAATAGAAGTGGTTTGTATTTGGCCACTTCCTCACTTTTTATAGTAATTATTGATGCTCGCTGCCTTGGAGACCAGCTTATTTATTGGTTATGAGAACAAGATTTGCTGCAAATGCTGAAGATGCAGATAAGCTACCCTAGCGCCACAATGGTGATTTCGGACCTGAAATTTGCTGATAACGATGTTAATTCAAAATTACTGATTTTCAAATATAAATATCTAAATATGATAAATATAATATGCAAGGTGTTAATTCCGGAAAATTGGGTGACTATGCGGACTAAATCGGGTAACAGCAAATTGAGGAACTAAAATGTGAAATTCAAATTTTATTCTAAAATATTTTCTAATCTACACATCCTAGAGTGCCCAATCTTATACGAATCGATTCTTTATTAAATATAGTTTGTTTTCATATATACATTTACGCCTAAAGATTGGGTAATTATTGAGAAATATATCGTACAAAAAAGTCTTTTCCAGCAAATGGCCAGCTTTTCTAGGATTATAAATCATGCACCAATCGATTCAACGTGAAAATATCTTCAAACTCCTGAGATAGATTTCCATTAGCTTACTTAGAACAGATCTTATAACACATAAAAGTTGAGTACTTTTCTATATTTTTCTTTTATTTGTACCATCTTCTTCCTAAGTACACAAATCAAATACCATTTGATTCAGAATGAAATTTTCTATTGCCCCTTGCATTAGTTTTTTATTACTTATTTAAAAGTCATGTTATATATCGTTGAAGTTGAATCTAATAACGTCAAACATTGCCGATCTCAAAAAATAACCGAATGATAATGAATGACCAAACAATTGTCCTAATCAATCTATTTTTATTCACATATCCCTTATTTCCAGAAGTACAAATCATGCACCAATCGATTCAACGTGAAATTTACTTTAAACTCCAGGGTCAGTTTTTCATTTGATTACTTAGAATCGATGTTAGAACACATAAAAGTTGAGTCTAATACCGGCGACATTTTCGTTGTTAAAAAAATGTCATGAAATGACTTCTCCGAAAGATCGCGCTTGTTGAAACAAGGCACAGTATTATTTTAAATATTAAAACACATTATTTTATTGCTAACTATTTGTAGCTTTTGCAGATTTCCCAAATTGATATTACAAATGAAAATCCTAAATATTATGGCGCTCTTTCCCATACAAATGAAAAACATACACTTGTCAGTCATCAAAAACGAATTAGGAGGGGATCGAAATTATGGCAAACCGTAGTGGAAATAACTAAACCTACTAAGGAATCCCAAAAATGTATATTCACACCGAACTCCATTTTGGGATTCCCCAGTAGGTTTTATTATTCCATGATATAATATCTTACAATTAGAATAAGCTTTGACCTTCACATTTAGTTCCTCGTGTTGCCGCTTAGCATTTGGTAGTAATTGAAATCATGTAAATACCGATTTATCAGAAACGTTCATTTAATCTTACAATTAATGCAAAACCTATGGATGATTTATTATTTAGCCACGAATCTATTGAAAGTTATTTTTCATGTCGCCGCATTATCTCTGTTGATTTTCACAATTCAAACACAATAGTTCAACTTACCAAAATTACAATTAATTATCGTGGTCGGTGTGGAATAACACAAATTTACACGGTACATATATTACACAAGTGTTGCACAGCAAGAGACAGAATTGGAAAAGACGTGTGAACTTGGCCAGGGCCGAAGACGGAATGAATGAGTCGCTCTCAACTGAAGCGACTATTTGGATATTTGGATCCATCCACTGTGTGTTGCAAGTCTGCCATAAAATATTTGACAAGAAAGGACGGTTTTTCTTACCTCGATTTATGAGGGTAAAGGGATGCCAAGCGAACAAAGACTTTCTACCTGGAACGAACAAGCGGCCGCGAAAACAGCATTGCATACTAACTCCGGCCTAAGAGAAGGTTCTCGGTTCTTTGGTTCTCGTTCTCTTTCTGTAGAAATAACAATTTTATTATACCGCAATACCCAATATAAGCTTCAAAACAGCATCATAAAGTCATAAAATTTAGAATCTCGAAGATACAGGGTGTTTTTGGGCATAGACGAGCATGCGACTTCAGCCGACCGTCGCATAAGATATTATATAGATATTTTATATACCATAAAATCTCTTGTTGTGCGAATCTGTCCATCGCGTCGCGCTCATTATAAAAGTACAATGCGTCAAGACACATCTGGCTTTTATGGACCGGCACGGCTTACGATCGGAATGTTTTCTGGCATCGGGGCGTCTGCATTTCATGGAACGCGATTAATTCAGGCAATAGATGTATCAAGAAAATTGGATGAAATCATTAGATTGAACAACTATTCAAGAATCACTATGCAAAATTGCATCGTATTCATGCTTTTCAAGTAAAACCGAATTTGTCCAAATTCCTTGCATACCTTCTTTTTTCCTTCCCTTCTTGTGCTTCCTTCCTTTTAAGATACTAAGTTTGTGGAGGTCCATGCCACACTTTAACATGTTCTAGTTTTGTATTTTTTCTAGTTTTTTTCCACGGTCTATTCTCTTAATTTCAACTTTGCAACTCTTCGAAACTTACCCATCTTTTTCCATTCTTTGTATGCATTCCAAGCGCAGGTATATATTTTTTCTTCGACCCTAGCGCTTCCTTTGACTTAATGTTAGGGGACTGTTACACTGGCAGCGTCGCCTCGCCTCGCTTCGTCGAGCTTCGAATTTCGAAGCCCGATGCGTTCATCAGCGAGCCCCTTCGGCTTCGCTTTTCGGCGGCACCCACCCGCCGGCGTTGGGTCGGGTAGGTGCTATCGAGTTTTTAACCTTCTGAAGTGTCGCTAATATATTTATGACTTCGTACTCATACTCCTACACAAGGCAACACATTTTAAAGCATCGCAAATAGAAAGTTCATATATTTTTAAAATGAATCGAGCGGCTCTTCCTTTTGTTTCGTTCTCATATTTTGTAGGACTCATCTCAATTTCGAATAGTTTTACGAAGATTTCAAGAATTTCCTTGTCAGTACAACACAGTTGTGTCTCCAGACCAGTGTTTTCGTTGCTGCTTGCTTTTCATAATATTAGAATAAGTCTGCTAACAAAATTTCTGAAGAACAGTTATTTTAAAGCCCGACCACTTTAATTACCCTGGCTTTGAGCAAACTAGCGACTCTAACTATCTCTTTTTATCTGCTTTCGTTAGACAAGGGTAGACATACTATCGTACTTTCTCTAACACACCCTCGAGGTCTTTATCTTCCTTTCCGTCGAGGACTTAGTTTTCTACCTTCGTCCAAAGGAGGAGGATTATTGGAAAAACACCCCGTAGAGCAAAAGATCCAAGGCGGTTTATACGATTCGTTCTCGTTTTATATAAATAACAATCTGTTTATGATGCCTAGAGCTACAAAACTATAGGTCATAAAGTAATAAAAGTTTTTGGGTAACTGGCGAAGACGTAAAAATGAGTTCGTAGCTTCGGGCGGTCGTCGAATACGAAGATTGAGTGCAGGACAAAATCTAAGCAGCCTCGGGCGGCTACCTGCTTGCCAAAATGCGGTGGTACTTACTGCAACAAGTTATTTTAAGTACTATAAGTAGCAAAACGACTCAACGTGGATAGCTTATACTGAACGTCCCAAGCTGTGTCATCGAGACTATGAGTGTGGCAACCGGAGTAGGTACCTAAGTAAGACCGAGCGAGCATGCCTGCAGAATCCACAGTATAGATAGAAGACGTCAGTTACAATCTCCCATCTATACTGTCCAAGCGTATGAATTCTGGGAAGGTAACAAACCCTCGGGGGTGGCATCCAGTATTCTTAATATTTAGGTATCGTACATTATCATACTAATTAAATTACGCAAATTTTCATTGAAAACTTCATTTCAAATTTCGTGTATTTTTCTATGATTTCTATTTCTGTTTATATGATTAATTTCGTGATTTTTGTTAATATTGTGCGGGTTATTATATGCGTCGAGGGCGAACCATGCAGATGTTGAGAAACCGAAAATGTTTAAATAAATAAATTCACCGAAATAAGCTCCATCAGTGTCTTTGTCTAACACTCTAAGCCTAACACTGAACATGGGTGGGATGAACTTCAGCGTACTTCCTGAGGTGCGTAGGAGTGATTGTTAATGGTGGTAATCAAGCCGCGCCTGAGTCAAGCATGCTGAACTTTTTTGAAACATCCAGTACAACGAGGCTGGTGCGGTACCAGTACCACGCCTGTTAAAATGCTATAAATCTCTTGATTTATGGCCGGGTCTGGTCGCGACAAGGGTGGTCAGTGCCCAAGTTTCGGGTTGGGACGCATTGAGACGCACAACAATCGGTTTATGAGGGTTGCAAACTATGGGTCATAAAGGAGTAAAAGTTTTTGGGCGACGGATCGTAGACCCGCGTGATATTCGATGCGAGAGCGACACAGCTGAACAATGTCTTGTACCAGGCATATCTTTCTTAGGGGTTGGAACATCACCTATCTCCTTTTTATACATAACATATGACAAAGAAACCCCGAAGGCGTCAGCGACGCGCGTTGTCAGTTACGACGTGCTACGACGCGCTGACATGACACGCTCACCTCGGACGAAGGGACGAACTGCCCAATGCCGGCTGATTGTGAAAGTGAGAGCGACGGACAGACTCTCTCATTTAAAACTGCGGTCGGTTTCTGGAAACATTCAGTCTCCTTTATTGCACACTTCAAACTCTGAAATGTTTGTTTACGACGTGTGATTATGGGATTTATGACTTAAGTTAGTTTCGGACTTATTGGCTAGACCGCGTAAAGACGAGTTCGCGGCTTCGGACGACCGTCGAATACGAAATCCCGCAGTGAAATTACAATAATGTCTATTGTACGCCCGGCAACCAGTGACCAGCGTCAGCGGTCATCGTAGCCGTGCAGAAACATCCGGTAACACTCGTTATCGGTCGATTTTAGCTAAATTTACGAAAATATACGCAAACTGCCAATGCCGGTGGAATTTCCCACCGCTGAGTAATCGAAATTTACAAGTAAGGGATCAAATTCCCCACAAGAAATATATTTGAATTACTACATTCAAGAATTTACTAATTGTAAGAGATCTATTGAAATAGTTAGTATCACAGTGAAACTTTCATATATGGAAAATCACGGGGTCCGCAGTTTTTTCTGTTATTGCAAGGTTTCTGCATTTCACATGTCAATACAATAAATACAGCAAAATCGTCAAATAGGTATTTGGGAAAGGAAAAAGCTAAAAATAGACCAAATACAAATGAAATTATAAGGTTTTTCAAAATTTGAAATATCCTTGTCTAACTACAGTTTTAAGCTAAACTTAAAAATTCCGCGGAATAATGCAATCTGACTGTACTAATGAACGGGATAGATTTGTCGAAAATGTTTGTATATTTTTGGTGCTATTCCACATTAACATAATTAAATATAATAAATCAGACCTTTATTATTATTAGGCATAACAACAACACAACACAATATCACGCCCACAAATCTCTGGGCGTGTGCCTGCTGTTAGGGCGCGGAGGGTTTCGAACGCCGTCTACGGAGATGAGAGAAAATATTTTTTCCAATTTTATTTTTAAATCTTAAAAATTTTAACAAATAGAATGGTCAAATGGCAAAGGGGCTACTACCGAGTGAAGACTTACGAGCAACCTCTAGAATGACCGGCCCTGTGGGGGTCCGAACTAACGATCTTTTGGTTGGAATCTTTCGACTCTACCACTACGCCTCATGGGCGGTATACACATTCCCAAAATTTTAGGGGTTAAAATTAACACATTTTCATACTTATAGTCTTATAGATGTACAGAGAGTAAGATTGAAATATTTTTAAATGAAATTGTTCAGATTGAAATTGTACCGATTGCAACAAAATGAAAATAAATAATTAAACTTCTTAAATGCGAAAGTCTTTCATTTTAATATAATTAAATAAAATATAAAAAATATCTCGATTCGTATCAAACACAAATCACCTAGTGGCCTAGGCAATTCATATACTAATTTATATTATTATCCTTAAAATATTTGACAAATTCTAATTCAGTACATTTAAAGATCCCGAAAATCAAAAATTTTGGTACCAGGATCACAGAGATGCGAAGAGATAAATTGATGACAATACTAATGAAGCTGTGAGCTGAATTGCTATTGTTGAAGGTTTTTAAGTTAAATGAAGAATAATGCCGTTTACACAAAGTCTAAAAGAAATTTAATGAACACGGAAAGATCGATTTTCTAATTTTGAGTTGAGTTTTTTTTTGCCAAAAATCATTTTGAAAATTTTCGGTGAAAAGATAAAGTATTTCCGTTCAGGGTAAATATGGTCTTACATGAAAGAGGACCGAATTTTACCAAATATAAATCAACGTACCTGGAAAATATTCCGTTTCAGTGATCTGTTACTAGGCTAGCAAACTTTTCCAGATTCATGATATCTTGGGCTCATCATTTGAGGGGATCCCAAATTACAATGGATTCGTTCCACTTTCACCCCTTGTTCAGATTTATGTTAGGATAAGAAAGTTATTAGCAAAATGTATGTAACGGTGCCCATAAATACCAAAAATAAACTTGTAAAATAAATTTATTTTAACAAAAACGAAAGAAATCCTTAGATTATCTTTTCAGAGAACATGTGAATATAATATATGTATAGAATATAATCGTATAAAGAAACAACATTTTCTTTCTCAACACGTCCATGCTAGGAAAACGCTGCACGCATCCTCCGATATCAACTTAAACCTAAGAAATACATAAATTCGTTACCATCCTTTCAACTAGATGGTAATTGTTTTTTTTTTTTGACTAGGTTCAAGCTTAACAGGTTTTCGCAAGTCGATCAGATCAACAACGTTTTGTTTTATACACCCAAAGAATGAGTGTGCCCCAAGCAATTCGCAGTGAGTGTTCTCGTGCGTTCTGCTTGTCGCATCTTCCCATTTAAAAACTATCTCAAATACCCGAACGACTTACTTGCGCCCATTGGCAATCGTTAATTGTTACGTTCTAACAAAGTAAAACAATTTGATACTGTACAAGTAATACCTATCTACTTAAAATATCTTCTTACAATTATTCTTTGCTGTTTGTCTTAAACAATATCAGTAATAATTAAGATTAGTGAAAGTTATCATCACAAGTTGTTTTTGTTGCTTAGTAAGTAATACTCGTATGTGTATGTGTTGTGTGTGTGTGTGTGTGTGTGTGGGTGAATTTTCGGATTTGGTAGGCTCCAAGTCAGTTTAAGTAGGCATAATGTCGCAGGGTTATAGGTTGATGGTATCCAGATCCTGTATAGGCGCACGCCCACTGCTGTTGCTCTCCTGCGAGTGCGCAGAGACGGGCACGACGCTGCTGGTTTTCACCTGATTGCTGCCGCCCGAATGTATAATTTTACCCAGGCCCGGAATACTGAAGTCGGTATTGGGTAGTTTGCGCATTATCTTGCCGGAGGTGATCAGGCGGCCGAAGCCCTCCTGATGGGCGAACGCGTATCCAGATCGGATCGAACGTCGAGCGCGGCGGGCCGAGGGAGTGCGCAGCACATCCTGACTTTGACGTGAACGCATCGTCTGAAGGCGCTGCTTGAGACGGACGCGGTCCGAGAGTGTGGGGAACACGTCGACGAAGTAGAAGCGCCACGCGAGAACCGGCATAATGCAGACTATCACCACTAGCACCGTGGTGAACCAGAACGTCACCTCTGCCATTGCCATCGTCAACGCTCCTACGTATATGCCGCCCAGTAGATAGTTATAAAAGTAGTCCATGATGAAGTAAACAGCGAGTGAGCCCCAAATCATGATGTGATTCATCACGGTCCAATACTGCGTGTCCAGCGCAATCTGCGCCGTATTGACGATGACTAATATCGTGGCTACTACGCTGCAGAGGAGCATGTAGTCGCTGAGACCCTTGCCGTTTGGGGTAATTGCATCAAAGTACGTACCTGGAATTATACATTATTACATCTATATTATTCCTTTTTTAAACCATGTTATGGAGAGAAGAATAACCCCGAGCAACTCTGGAATTACTCCTTGGATGAAAATTCGCAATCTGGAATGAATCTCAGATGCTGAACATTCGTGTTTAGCACGTCGAATTCATTCCGTGTCCGATATTTTTTCCAAGAACTAAACAAAGTTCTGTGCAGAGTTATATGGTGAAATAGCACCATAGCAATCCGCTTTTATTAATATGGTTTTTGTGTTCAACAAGCCTAATTCATGTGATTATTCCCTTTATGAAGATATATTTCAGACAGAACTTACCAAAAGGAATGAAGAATAATACTAGAGAAACGTAGCATCCTTGAAGAGCGCTGCGAAAGAACTCCTTCTTATTGAAGAATAAGTTTATATGCCCAGGTCTGTAGAGTTGAGGATAAAGAACTGAATTCTTGTCGTTGACGTCCTGATCAAAGATGCCAACGGCGAGCACCGGTTGCGAGGTGTAGAACAGATTGTACACCGAAATGTACATCGGATCGAAGACCGTCTGGGCGCTGAAACCGCAGAAGAACGAATACCACACATGGCACAGCGTGAACGCAAAGTTCTTGTTGAAGAAATACCGTAGGAAACTGCACATGCGATAGTAGGACCATCGACCGTGCACCAACAGCAAGCGTTCTAGAAACCGGAACTGTGCAATCGAGTAATCCGAGGCGAGCACAGCCTGCATTCCTTCCTGTCCTGAGATACCTACTCCAATATGCGCCGCCTTTATCATCGACACATCATTAGCACCATCACCGATCGCGAGCGTCACCGCATGCTTGTTCTTCTTGATCAATTCAACAACGAGCGCCTTTTGTAATGGAGTCACCCGGCAACAAATGACAGCTCGACAGCGCGTGACCACTTCCAAGAAGAGCCGTTCCATTTTTGGATGCAGGCAATGCACAAGAGAGTGACCGTTGACGACGATCGCGAACGTCCCATTAGTTTCCTCAGCTTTCAGATCGGGTGAATCTTCGCGAAACTCCAGCTGCGTGCTGAATGTGACGACGCTGACGGCAGGCGCAGATGGTTGTGGTGGAGTTGATGTTCCAATTGAATTTTGTCGGCTGTGGCCGTCCCCAACACCGTTACTCGCTGCATTTGTCGTCGCTGGGCTTACCGGTTGGTATGCGTTCACTATTCGTATACTATCCTTAAACTTTCGAAGTTGTTGGTCCACCTCATCGAACGTGTTTTTGTCGACGATGAAAAGATCCAGCATGTCATCGGTTAACAATTGGCAAGAGTATCCAATGTTGATTGCAGTTTCTTAAAATTCAAAAAAATAATTTATTCTCATTAAAGGAACGAATTTTGTATATAATAGAGTTAGTTTTTAATTCACAGTAAATTCCAAACATAGCGAGTTCTCAGGTCTAAAAATTTAAAACAATGCTAAGGCAAAATGCTGCAAGAAACTGTGAGGTAATTGTGGGGACTAAAACCAATTATATCGATGTATCATCCACTTATAAAACCTCCAGTTAGTTATGGTTCCATGGAGCAAATATAAACTTAAAAAGTTACAGAGTCTGGCATGCTTGGCTTGACTTTAACTGTGGTAATGAATGACATGTTAGGCCCACTTCACGATTTTAACTGTGGTAATAGAAGACAAATTAGGCCCGCTCCCACTGAATAAGCAAATCGAATGGGTCCACTACAATCATATCCACAAAGTGCCTGTCACCACAGGCAGGAATCCACAGTCCTTTAAGCTGCAATAATTGCCAAAGAAAGCTGAGTATACTGATAGAATCCACACAAGAGGCGATCACAGGATAACAAGCAGTATGCTTTCAATCCAGCACTGCCTAGGACTGCAGAAAAGTCATCAACCAACTGTCCACAAGGAACCACCTAATGCTAACATGAGCGCCTGGCCAGGGCACCGTGGAGTAGAGAGGAACAAAATATTCATAGTTGCAAAACCGGCCAGCAGAATTACTGAGGTAAGTACTCACTGGCAAAGAAATCAAAGTATGGGAAGGCAGATAGTCGTACTGGAGTAATCATCCGCGTACACGGAGCACTACCCCCACATGCAATTGGGAAAGCGGATTATGTAAATTACCGAGGGAAGAGGACGCTATCACCGCCATGATGTGTAAGTGTAATAAACATATTCATCAGGCCAGCCTGGAAGCTGCAGACTAACGACGCAGGGATTAAAAAACCTACCCCATAAGGATTTACTAGCGCTGCTAGAGGCGCCACGATGCTTCAGTCCTAAAAAGAAAGGGCATAAAGATGCTAATAGGTGGCATCAGTGGCATTCGCGAAACTTCCGATATCGATTAACATTTATACTTTTACTCGATGCTTAGGACCAATACTATTAAGTTCTGATAGTCTCAATGCGCTTTCTGGAAAATTGGCCATACCTATTCTAAATGACGTAAATATTAAATATTTACCTTGTTTATCTCCTGTAAGTACCCAAATTTTAATGCCAGCAAGCATAAGATTGGCGATTGCTTGAGGAACACCGTCCTGCAGTTTATCCTCAATGGCAGTAACACCAAGCAGACTCATTTCAGTCTCAATCTCCTCGTAGATGGCATCCAATTTTTCATCGCGGTCAGTCATACTCAGTGCCGCTTCCTGATGCCTTTGCTTCCAATCGTTGAAAAAGTCTTCATCTAAGTCACGACTTGCCAGGCATAGTGTTCGTAATCCCTCACCAGCAAATTTCTGTGCAATTAAAAAATAAACAGTTAGTATCAGTTCTGAGCGATAAGATACAAGAATAACTCACATTCAAATGTTCCTGTGTTCTGGCCTTCGTCTCCTCGCAGTTTGGCTTAAGTCTCTCGTAAATAACGTTATCAGCACCTTTGCAGTAAAGCCGTAAGTGTCCATCGCGCCGCAGTATAACAGACATTCGCTTGCGTACATTATTAAAATCTAAAATACACAGCAGTTCGTAGACCTCCTTCTTGCCCATCACCTCAATGGTGATGCTGTTGGGTGAACGCTCCTTGAAAACGAACCCAAAATTCCGCGCCGCTGAGACAAGAGCAGCTTCATCTGGCGATTGCGCTTGGTACTCCAGTTTGCCGCTGCTTGTATCCGACATGACCGTATGACACAACGCTAAAAGCTTGAAGAAGCTACACGCATCTGCATCCTCCTTCTTCACCGCATCCAGCAACGTGCGATCGTACCATTTAAACTCGGGTTCGTAGTAAGGATTGAAGCTAAAATCCAGTGGTGGCACACCCCCGTCGATGATCTCCACCACCTCACCCGTATTCTTATCGATCACATCGCCATAGGTGAGGCCAGCGATCGAGCACTTATTGAATGTCATGATGTTTTGCGTGAGCGTGCCCGTCTTATCCGAGAAAATGTACTCGATCTGGCCGAGCTCCTCGTTCAGCGTGGTGGTCCGCGCCTTCGCATGCGTGTTCGATTTCTCGTCGTACATCTGCTCGTCCCAATTGATGAGGAAACTCTGCACAAAGCGGATGACCTCGACGGAGACATACAGCGAAATGGGCACCACCGTGTTGAGGACGATCGCGTACGAGAAGAAGACGAGCAGAGCGATGATTGTCGCGCCACCGAGTGGCTCAGCGGGCACGAGCGAATCCCACGGCAGGTACATTTGAAAGTAGCGACCGACGAGCGACTCCCAGATGCCACACGCAACCATGCAGAAAAGGCACATTGACAATAAAAAAAATACAATCTGAAAAAATTCAACCCAAGTTAGGCGTTTCTAAAATATTTAACAGTAACATCTATTTGTAACCACTCCAAACAATTCATATATTTCAAATTATAACTGATTCCACAAATAAAATGAACTTATTTCAGGGAACAATGATTTTTCTGTTATGTATACTCGTGGAGAACCTAATTCAATTTAAATTCAACTTTTAATGCAGGCAACATTTCGAAATAAGCTGAAATAAAACAGAGTTAACTGCAGAATACATCATATAGTTGTTATAATGAGTTTTAGTTTCCTTATTTTGGAGATCAGCTTCTTTGAAAAACACAAAAAATCCTGGATATTTAAAAGAATAAAAGTTCCAAGAGTTATTTCACGTTTTTTTGTAACAAATTAAAGCATAATTTGGAAACCCAGTATATTTTTCACATAAACTAAGAAATTTTAGATAAAAATTGATTCTATTATTGATATTATTAAGAAAAACCAAAAAGTTTAAACGCGTTTAAAGTTGGATAAACATAAGAAAACTTTATTTACGATTTAAGAGCTAAGACTTGGCAAATGGTGCTAGCATCGATTTGACATTTTGAGAGAATATTCTTGAATAGGTCTTGATAAAGACTTTCAAAAAATTCGATTTTTGATCCGATGAATGTGATTCCCCCAAAACTCATATCCTCGATTTCTAGCAAATTTTTGGCAAATATTCGCTAAAATATAAGAGAAAAACAAGTATAAATGTGCTTAATCGACTTATTTAGAGCACATAGAGAGAGCGATAGCTGCAACGATTCAGGAATTAAAATGAGATTTCTGAACGTTTAGCAACTATTCGCTAAAATATGCGAGAAACATATATTTAGATGTGCTAAATCGGCATATTTTCGTAAACAGATGCATTTAGGCACATCGAGAGATCGATATCTGCAATGGTTCAGGAATCAACATGCAATTTCCGAACTTTTGGTAAATATTCGCCAATACACATGAGAAAAACGTATTTAAAAGTGGTAAATCGAATTATTTTCCTTAAAAAATGCGCCTATCCACATAGAGAGACCGGTAGCTGCAATAATTTTTGAACTTTTGACAATTATTCGCTTCAATATATGAGAAAAACGTGATTAGATGAGCTACATCGAGAAATCGAAATAAAATAAGTGCATTTCAAGGATAAATATTTGGTCCAAGTTGCATTGCCAAGTTTTATTACTTTTGTCCTATTTCTAGACGAGTGATGTCAAGAAAGTATCGAAATAAATAAGAATAAATAATTTACTGCTTATATGTAATCTAGACAAAACTTCTGTATAGATGCGTTACAAATTATATTGGATATGCATTGAGGCTTCAGTTTCATCATTGAAAACTTAAAATTGAAACTAATGTGAAACTCTTTTGAAGTAAAAAAACGGTTAAATTTTTGACAATTTAGTAATTGTTTCATGTGGGAATTAAACAACGTATTTGTTTTGACGGGACGTAAAATGAAAAATATATAGGAAAATATATGGATTGTTTTTATGACATGTATCATCCATTATATTGCGATAATATTTCTATCGAATAAATAATAATTGTAAATTGAAATCACCTACTTTACTTTAAAAATATTTAACAATCGAATAAAAAAAAGGTTCAAAAAGCAAACATAGATTCCCCGACCTTCAGCTTCACAAGCAGAGACTCTACCAACCGAGCTACACCGGCTGCTTACAGGACTCTCCCCGATAAGATATATAAACTTGAATGCATATTTTCAAACTCCTTTTAAAGGATAATGCCTGGATAGTGCGCTTTAACAGGCATTGTTCTTAGGCCTATTCTACATGTCTACCAACTTTCATTAAAATGCCAGCGGACACAGTGTGAACCTCTCCTTGTCAGAAATTGATAAGTTTAGAAAAGTTTCGATATTTTTGACTGTGAGCGAATTTTCCGTTCTAAACAAAAGTTCCACAAAACTTCTCAAATGAATCATAAATTATATGGAACATTAATAGGGTCCTCGTTAGGTCACTCTTTCGAAACTTTTAAATCAAAGGAATCTTGAACTTATTCCATATAAAATAATAAAGATGGCAAGTGTTAATTTTCTGGCAGGCGATCAAAGATGACGCCATGAATATTTTTGAACGTATCGATACTTTCATGTTTCACCTTTTTCTGAAATTTCGAGATCTATAACTTAGACCATTAAAGCACACTTTCGAGTTGAAAAATGAATATGTGTCTATGTATCGTAACTGAAGATTACATATACATAATTTCGTCCTTGCAAAGGACGCGTCACTTTATTCACCTCGAAAGCGATTTCCCGATAAACAAGTTAGAACGAATTTAAAAGTCAAAATACTTACTCCTATGATTAAAAAATTAAGTAGTCTATCTATGCTAGTACGTTTAAATTTGGTCTTGCCGCTGTTTTGCATGAGCTTCGTGTCTTTGCCAGCAAAGATCACCACGCCGTAGCACCATTGCGTATTGCGAAGCACACAGCCGCGCAGAATGATCTTGTCATTGTCGAGGCTGTACTGGCGATTCTTCCACGTCAGCGTTCCCTCGAACTTATTCAGGAGGTTGTTAGGCGTCTCGCAGATGATATCGCCATCGAAGGCGCTGATCAGCGCGTCGTTCTGACCCATCTCGGCAGTTTCCGTGAGGCATTGACGACATTTCAGATTCGTCTCCCTGGCGAAAAAGCACCGGACGCATCGGCAAATTAAACTCCGGTCAATCAATATGCGCAAAAGAAATGCGATGCGAAGCAAACAATTGATAATTACCCGTCCAACTCAGCCGTCTCGATATAGCACAAACCGTTCGGTTCGCTCGACGACAGCAGCAGGATGTCCGCGGCGACAAACTGATTGTTGTCCATTCGAATAATATCGCCCACCTGCACCGACGACCATTTCTCCTTCACCAATTGGCCATTCTTCACCGTTTGGGACTTGCGATTGTTGACTTGCGAGTCGGACATATGGCGTTGCTACAAAAAAAAGAAGAAAAAAAAAGCTGAAACATTTTTATAACCAAATCAAACATGTATCAACGTTATAAAAAACACATAACCTTTACTCTAGGCACTAGTTGCTAGACTTAGGTCTAGGTTATTACACCGCTTAAAGATGCCATGTACTAAATCCTGCTATAAACTTCTATTACGATCTTGTTTACACAGCAGCTTATATGCTTCGTCATGTTTTTTATTCGTTTACAACCCTCGGATGACCTAATTCACGGCAATGTCTCCTTTTTGCGAAACTTCCGGAGGTTAAATCGAGCAAAAAAGACTGTCGATATCAAGAAGTTTAGGTGGTACAAATAAAAACTTCGATCTTAGCTTATTGAATAGTTAAACTATTCAAGAATATTTCTTCCAAATTCCAAGCTGCAGTATTTACGAAGTTATAGGGAATATATAGTATTCATTTGTTTGCCTAACTTTAATAGTATATTATACCAAGAGCATAAAATGGTGTCTCTTTCCTCAGGAGTATGATAAATCATACAAGGCAATAGGAAATCTGGAAAAATGGGATGTACGATTGGGAAATTCTGGAGAGAGAGCAGGTCTGGTTACTGAAGGACCTTATGAATCTGGAGAGACCGGCTCCAAAGTATATAGTCCTTCTTCAGAAGTGGGGTGAGACGATATATCGGGTGGCCAAGTATGAGGACTCTGGTATGAATGGTGACGAGTGTATGTGGAAGTGAGAGTGCATGAAGATGAGAGGGGAAACGTATGCATATATCGGTGGGAATGTCAGAGATGGAAAATTAGGAATCAAGAGGTGGAAAAGCAAAAGAGGCCAACCAAACATATGTATGACATTTCTGAATCAAAAACAATTTGAAACGTATTCCTTATACAACTGGTGTTGAACATGGTACATTGAAAAATGTATCATACTGAAAATACTATTTCAGCACGAGCCGCAGGCGACTACTATAACTCATATGGGTGAGGGAAGAGCATTCCACGTTTTACATACTATACTTTTTCTACGATTATTATGTGAACAAATAATACTTTCTTACTCAAAACTTTACTGAAATGTGCACATTATACAACAGGAGTACAAAAACACCTTTTTCTCTAACATAATTTTTTCCATATTTGCGTACTCTTTTTAATATATTTTAAGCGTCGACTCTTGAATGTGAAAGAAAATGCGCGATGCTCATAAATTATCCTTTAAATTTTCATAAGATTTTCAAAGCGTTATTAGTTATTAAGACCGAGAAAAAAATCATGAATCGGCCATGTAAATGAGGTTCCCTCGTAAACTTACAAAGTCATCGTAGGCATCTTTAATAGCGGTCAACCCAAGCACACCCATCAACGGCAGGGCCGTCGTGATTGGCGTGAGGCTGCTGATCGCCGGTATCAGCTGTAGGACTAGAAGGCACAAAAAGTAGAAGTTGGCCAACCGCTGAAACTGCTCGAAGAGGTTCAGCGGGAGGAATGTCAGCACTGTGTACTTGGAGGTCTTGATGTAGTTGTTGGCGTAGCGAAATTGCGCATTGTACGCGTGATCGTTGGCTTTAATCCGTCTTTGATTATCTGCAAATCAGGACCCAAAACAATTAATTAGCCAATTTGCGAAAAGCATCTGAGTTTCACAAAGCAACAGCTTCCTTAGTCCGACAAAATGAGCGATAAAATGCAACAGTAAAACTTGTTCTAGCATAGCATATAATCGTATATCTAACATGTGACTGTAATTAGGACTTTTGGTGTAATTTTAGCGTTTTGGAACTCTTTAATTACTAGTCACGTCGCCATTGTCCACAGGCCTCGTCGGTATCACATAGTACGAGTACTCCATCCTTGCAAACGGAAAACCAGCGGCACTAGAAGGAGCGCGCACATTCTGGAAAATCACAGCCAATATTCCCACATTCCAGTGCGCGATATAAAATTGTTGCTTTGCGTTCGTTGTTCGGTGTTAGACGCCGCGCGCGCGATAGCCCCCAAAACAAGCAGTTTAACAGTGTATTGAAATATTTAACGCCCGATCGCTAATTTCCATGCGACGACACTCGAATGCCATGAATAGATCTTGAACAACATTGGCGAAAAAAATACAAAATAGCGCATGATTGAATCGGCGGCGCGCCTGCCGATGGCGTCGTCAGTGAACGATTTTCTGTGCATTGGCGTGCGCGTGCTCAACGCTCTCAATTGCAATCACTCGCGGTAGTAAATTGAAAAAAATTAAAGTTACCACCAACGCATACAAACACATGCGTGCGCATATTCGTGCGCCTATTGTTTTGGAATTCTCGCCGCGCGACCGAATTTCTATTGGTAATAAAATCACTGTTCGTCGCCGCGCAACCTTGAACTCCCATTAATGAAGATTTGCTACCAATTTGAAAGTAGCAATTTGCACGAGTGCGCGCGTACACGAGAGTATATCAAACTATGAAGAGCCGCATCATTTACATCAGTCGCGTGCCTATGTTATGCGAAAGACAATACGGTTTCGAGAGAGGAATATAAAATTATGCCGCAAGATAAGATAACAAAATAAAGTGATAACAATTGTTCGCTAGTATACTTCAATGTTAACTATTTTGACCAGAAAAGACGAATCGACGTATGGAATCCGCATAAAGCGACGGGTGTTATCAATAGCTGCTTAAAATAACTCATTTCCAACTTTGTTTTTCACAGGCGCGTTAAATTTTGCTTTTTACTAGTTATAACTATAGGTATTAAACGGTTAGTATTTTTTGGTTTGTTAATATAGTACTACTGCAACAATATGAATGTTAAAAAATGCATTAAACAAGGTTGATATCAAAAATTGTTCAAAACATCAAATTTTCAACCAAAGTACTCATAGGAGCTTTAGACATATCTGTTTGAACAAGGATAATATTTAATGAAAACTTGAAGAGTTTCTATTCGTTTCTTTTATCTTCTGTTGACGAATGGAACAATGTGACTGGAAATCGATCCTAAATCAGCGATACTCAACAGTGCCTCGGCATACTAAAGTGAAAGTCGCGAACTGTCAGAAATAATAAGAACCTAATTATGTAAATATCTGTATGGACGATATCGAAAATACCAATAAGTCGTGCTTTACCATCGTCTAAGAGGTCTCCTTCTGATCCAGCCAAGTGCACCAAGTGCGTAGTGGTATGGTCAATGACTGCTGACCACAAGTAAGGTCCCGAGTTCGACTCTCGGTGGAGACGAATAGCAAAATGAATTCTTCTTCTTATCAATAGTATTTACCTTTAATATGACTAAGTAGTCGTCGATGCTTGATAAGAACCAAAGAAAAGGGGGACCTCACAGGCCGCAGCGTGAGTTAAATTCACGACCAGTCGTGAGAGTTGGGTCAAATGTTCAATTTTGCTTCTTACAATTAGTGCGCAGCCATATTTTGAAATAGTTCAACGTCTGTGGTTCTCACCACAAAAATGGTGAAAAATCTCAGACCTAAATACTAATATAATTAATTATACGATATAATCATGTTCCGCATAAATATTTCCAGTCACATTAAACTTGACAATTTTTCAAATGTTTTCCAGTTTTGTAAATGAACGTTGTGATTTTTATTAGTTTATTTCCTTAATACTTCGGTAATGTAAAATGTAAACCTTGAAATGGACCCAAAACGACGCAGTTCATAAAATATTGTACTAAATAAGACATGTTTGTCCGGCCAAGTGGCGCAGCAGTATGTTCGATGACTGTTGGCCCCAAGGTTCCGGGATCCAAACCCGGCGGATGGTATATCAAAATTAATTATACTTCTGTCTTAACCTCCTCAAAGTAAATTTGAAAATAGATCTCAAATAACGCATATTATTTCAAATTAATTAAATCAAAATTTTCAGCGTAAATATTTCTCAGATCATTAAACCTGATGTTTTTCGGTGTTAATACTTGTTAATAAAAGTATAGGTGTTTTTTATTGGGCTATTTTATTAACACTTTGCAGGTGCTAATAACGTATCAATGGAAATTTATAAATGGAACCAAAACAACGCTTCCCATCAAATATACTAAATCATTGGTGAGCTCATGGATACTTGTAAAATTTTTCTGATGTTATAGCATGTCAATATTTATTTTCATATACTTATTTTCCTATATTTTAATACTCATTTCCGTACTCTTGTTTAATATAAAATCACAATTTAAGTGTCATTTGAATGTGTGGCCAGCATAGAAATAAATTATTTTTGTAATACTAATTTGAAAAAAAAGATATCGACTCTGCAGCAATAAATTTCATCTTCTACTGTGTTAAAATACATTTTCTAAATTTTATCCGTTACTTTAAGAATGTGTGTAGAATTTGTACATCGAGCATAGAATGGTATTCCTTTCCTCACAAGTATGATAAATTACAAATCATACGAGTGAGGAAAGAGCATTCCATGCGAGGTTTACACTAGAATATTATGTGCGAAAATACTAATGCTTAGCTTTGGTTTTTATTATTATTATTATTAATATTTATTGCAAAGAAGCAACAGGCCTTTAGTTTTTATTTTTGCTGATAAGCCCTTATTTTCCGAACCAAAGTTACATAAATAGTAAAATTAATGTATTGAATTGACAATTCTTGTTTGATTGTTTCTTCCATGGTCTACCATTTTTATTTATTTCGTTGCAGTCGGTACGGATGCGATGCAAAGCTATGCAACGCGGCATTGTTATAGGGATAGATATTCTTAATCAAAAACAATACTGAAAGGTACTCAGTATACAATTGGGGCAGAAAAAGAATATGAAAATAGGCCGAAAACAACGCTTCAAAAAAATTCATTGAAGTATTAAACATGACAGTTGTAAATATGAAAACATTTAGTATCAAACCTGGAGGTGAGATTAAGTTAATCTAGCCTATTTTTTTAATCGTTTGCCCGCACACACTTCAATAATTCAGATGTGGTCATAGATTCTAAACATTCTAGTATCTAGTAGTTATATCTAATAAATTTGATCAGTATTAACATTTATTAATGAATTATTAGTTTTATTTATTTTCCTATTTTGTGACTGTGAGGAAACTTGGAAATTTTTTTAGCAAACAATTCAATACGGCGAAAAATTTCGTTAATACAAATTATTTCAATATATGTACTGCCGAACAAAGATTGTCGTTCACTTCTGAAGAGGACAATTGAGACATTGTGAATAATTATTTGAAACATCAATTTCTGAACTTAATTATTCATAATAGCTTTTAACATGACTAATAACAAGTGATACTAGTTATTAAACCTTTAGGTGTTTCAAAAAAGGCTGTTGGTTCTACATGCAGCGAATGTGAATGGTATCGAAACTTGTAGGAAATAACCACATTCAGCTTAATTGCTCCCAGAAAGGTCAACATAATTATTTGACATGTAACATTTATTAGCCAAACTTTCACTCTTCGTGTAATTTTTTTCTCCACAAAATAGACAAAATGTTGATAATACTCCGCAGTATTACTACTTGTAGTACTGCAACAATGCGGATATGGTGAGAAATGATCTATCGATTCTTGTCCTTTCTGTTTGTTTAGCATTTCATCCCTTACCGAACCCAGCAAAGGACCTTCGCGCATCCTTCGCACGGATGTTCTGGTTGCTCGTGTGTGTGCTGCGCTGCTGCGTTGCGTGAATAAAGGGCGACTCGGCGGCGGCGTCCGGCACAGGCGTCCTATATCTCCGGTCGCGCCATACAAATACGCGTCCGAGCGCCGCGAGCACCGACTCCCGGAAACTTCCGTTCGCATGCACCACACCACCAACACTGCCGCCACCGCCGAGGCCGCCGCTGGTGCCGACGATGCTCGTCTTGGAGCGCGAGCGCGTCCTGTCGCTGGGGTCGAGCGCGACGCTGCAGCTCGCCTTCGGCCGGCAGACGCGCCACGCGGCCGTCCCACCACCACCACTGCCGCCACCGTCGTCACAGGAGGCCGCCGCCGCCTCCTCGTCGTCGTCGTCGTCATCATCACCGTCATCATCATCTTCTTCGTCGGCGTCGCGGTCGTACACCTCAAACACCTCCAGTTCGTAGTCCATGCCGCTATCGCTGCCGGTGGCGGTCGCGGCGACGTGCTCATTTGTGCGGCGCGCCGTCGATGTTAGCGGCGTTGGTTGGCGAGGCTGTGGCGGCGGCGGCGAAGGCTGATGATGCTGCGGGCGGTCGCACCGCGGCTGGTGATGCACCTGCTGCTGTTGTGACTGACGCGCGGCACATTCTCTCTCTCTATGCGACGCGATTACTCATCGGGGGCGGTGATTACCAGCGCGTAGGTGGCAGGCGCATGACGCGGCGGCAGAACGATGCCGCTCTGGCGCGCCACTCAGCAGGACGCACGACACACGGAGGGAAAGACACTACTAACACTCGTAGGACGCACAGGACGATGGCGTTTCGTGCATGCCTCGACGGTAATTCCGCGATTCCCACGAGAGAACGACGTCGTCGTGACGTTTCGTATACATTTGACGCGCCGCACGCACGACCGCCGACGCTATTCTACACCTCAATGTTTTATTATTACGCCAGCAGGAGGAAAACCTGCAGGCGCGACTTGCGCGCTGCGAGACGGTTGAGGTAGGTACTATGAATGGCCTGCATACTCCTGCGGTCTGCCGGCAGAGCGAGCTCAACGTACCAGCTAGTACAAAATGACAAGATTTATCAAAATGAAACAATTCCAAATCGATAATCAACCTTTATAAAAAATATCCGTTAACATTACAAATTGTTTTTTAGCAAGAAATGAAAATAATTCAAGGCTGATATACCTAGTACTATTTTTAATAAACAGAAATTCCCCGTTTAACACGTTTAAAGCAGTTATATTGTAAAAGGGGATTTCTAGAACATTTAACATAGCAATATTTTTTAGCGTTTGTTGTTATTAGAAGTATAAATTAATGTGATAAAATAAAATTAAATATCAATTTCATAATTTGGCGGGACATAGCCGCAAAAGGGAATATTTGAAAATTTGACCCAACTGCAAAGGGGATTCCCCGTCAAAAGAACAAATTTGCCCATGTCCAAACGAAAGGAACTTTCAATTAACCCAACTCGAAACAGAAGCATTAGCGCTAATGGTTTACGAGTACAAATTCCCCTGTTTTATTGTCCTTCGCCGCACTCTTTAAGAATTTAGGCACTATTGTGTGTCGCGTCTCAGTGATTGAGAATCTTTAATGTAACTGATGACAATGAGGACATTAGAGTCTACATGAACGAAATAGGCAAGATGACAAATTATCAAAATCATATTTTATCGATGTGAAATGGAAGAATAGCAATTAATTAGAATCAATATTTTTCAACCTTTCTGTGCCAGGACTCACACCCCCTGTTGATATTGACACTTTTTTTTGACATGCTTAGCAGGGTCAATTTTTGAATTGCCTCCGCCTTTAACGTTGATACATTTTCAAAAATTTCAAAATTAAAAATATCAGATATTATAATTGTTAAAATAGAACCAAAATATCGGTACAGCAAAACCCTTGCGAGTTGTAAGCGCGGCTGATAGAATGCATTAGTCAGGCCTATAAACCACTTGGAACAATTATATTGAACCCTCCAAATTGTTTAAATTATATAACCTATACATTTGTCCTAAAAATTGCCTTTTCTACTCCTGCTGAATAATAATAATGAACACATTTCGGTATTGTTTTTGATTAGAAAATATCATAGATATCTTACAAATTTTCATGGTCTACTTGTTTGCTAAGCAAACAATGCTGTAATGTTCCTATAGCAAGAGTAGCGACAATAAGAAAGTGGTAGGCCAAGGATGTAACAATCAAACAGGATTTGTCAATACACTACTTTAATTTAATATTTATGTAACTTATGTTTAGTAAAATTAATACTTATCAGTAAAAATAAGCACTAAAGCTAATTATTTTTACTTTCTCACATAATAGTCTTAGAAAACTCGCAAGGAATGCCCTTTTCTCAATCGTATGATTTGCAGCACTCGGGTAAAATGAATAAGGTTAGCTTAAATTTCAATTCCTGTCGATAAAATGTCCCAAATTTTGATCGAGCCGTTTTTTTTTCTTTCTTGTCTCCATTATTTTCCGCAACAGTCGACTTACTTGACAACCGTTCGACAAGGTTCGACAGGTTTCTTTTTTCGTTGTCATTCTTCATAATTAAAAAAATAATTAAATAAAAACGCAAATAATAAGTAAGGCGCTTCAATGGTTGTTGTCAGCTAATAGGGAGACCCAAAATTGATTCGCACGCGAAGAAGAAGCGCGAATATATCAAATCTATTGGGTACCTTAGCCAACGTTTACTTAACTGATTGTCGGTTAAGCAATAACAATAATTGAAATGATTAATAACGTTACATTAAAAAGTTTATCCAGTCAATAAATATCAATCAGTCAATTAATTTGAAAAAGAGCGTTTTTGGTTCGAGAATATTTCTGTCACTGATGTGGAATAAGGTATTCCTTGGTCTCGGTACAAATTGTATGGATTGTGTATATGGTATTGTACATCATTATATTCTACATTACTATAAGCGTAAGAACAATAGCCTGTTATTGTATACAATAATACTATAATAATAGTATTCGCTGGAAGCAGGGGGGTGTAATAGGCTAAAAAATGTTCTATACGGAAATAAAGACTAACAAAAAAATAATAACAGTTTCGAGAACCGGGGTGTTAAAAATCTATAAATGGAAAACTTGTTTCACACGAAGAATGACGGTACTAGAATGAATATATAGTAGACATGACAAGGGTACCCGATAATTCCGGGTTACTCGGTTTTCCGCCAAGTCAGTTTCGAGTTAAACCGGGCTTTTTGTTTCAAGGGTTTATCTCGGATTTTCGTAAAAATTTCGGTTTCAATACAAGAATCAGCAGATCTTGAAAGTATCGGGTTCTGATACCAGCATCGACGCGGTTGGTTGCGAAGGTTCTGTTTTCGAACCCGAAATCGACGCGAATGCGCCCCATTATTGCTTTGCCATGGTTGTTTTCAAAACCGAAATCACCGAGTGCGCAAGAGCTTGTTGATACTTGACACTAAAACAACAGCGATTAATTGCTCCCGCGATTGCGGTCCATAGGCACGCATCAGCTCGTGTTTTAACATGTTTATTTATAGAACTAGCAAACGAAGCCTCCAATCTTTCCTCAAATTGACTAGTGATTGTATTTCATGCATATTTGGAAAAATGAGAGTTGCCATTCTCTTTGAGAATACTGGTAATTGAATTTACCTTTTCCAAATTTTTGTTTCTATTTCTTGTTTTTATTTCCATACATTCTATTAATAACTAATGGAAATAAAATAACTTTCATGTGTATAGTCTTTTATATTACACTTGGGGACGTTGTAAACGAGTTTTTGTTCGGATTTTAAACCCGGGCTTTCACTGACAAAACCGTAACAGAATAAACCCGCAGATTGACAAAACCTGAAAACCCGGAGATTCGGGTTTTCCTTATTTTTTGACAAGCCTAATATATGGAACAGTAATACTAATTCGCAGCTAGAATGTTAGGGGAACTCCTGAACGTTTATCTCACATGAAAAGCCAGAATGATGCGATTCCTTAGAGGTGCTAAGAAAGTAGATTTCGAAATACTGTTAAACCATGTTTTCTTTCACACAGATGTGCATCGAGTTTGAAAACCAAACTCGCGAGCTTCAATGATATACATATGCTAAAGTCAGTTCAGTGCGACAGTAGGCAACCCAAATATCAACGCATACGACGACGTCCGATCATGGCCGAGGACGTGCGACGTCATCTGTCAATACGAACATCGTCGAGGGTCGCCGATGTTCAAAGTCAAACCTGAAGGTGTTTTCGGGGAACTTATTCTAACGCTACTAGCGAGAGAACGCGAAGTGCGCGTCGCCGGCGGCAGTTGGTCTTCAGCCGCCTTGCGATGCAGTTGATGATTAGTCAGTCTTAACAGTCTTAATGATGCGCTGTCTTTGTGTAATTGTGAGCTCGGGGGTTATTGCTCGGGTTGGTTGAACTTTTCCCTCGCTAGTAGTGCCGGGAAGTTTAAATTATTAAACTTCTTACACATATATACGAAATGATGCAAGATATACGTTTATTCGAAATATACGTATATACTAGACATGTCAGACGATAAAAAAATATCGATATTTGTGGAAATCGATATTTTTTATTTTTCGGTATCTCGATATCGAAATATCGTATTGAAATTATCGATATTATCAATATCGATCTAATCTAAATTCTACCGTAACGCCATCTAAAAGTTATTTTCTAGACTATTACAGTTCCCGTTATTTTACAGAGATCATTAATGCATATGGTATCTTGGACGGATTGTATTGGTATTGCTAGAAAATACAATCATAATTTCGGTGTTCGGCAAATTTCGACATTATTATAAACTACATATTCTAGCATGGAATTTCGATAAATCGATATTTAAAGTATTATCAGTAATATTGATAAATATTTTGAAGAAGATAAATATTTTGATAGTCGGGCCACTTTGCATGCAAATTTCACCTCGGGCCAAATAGTTTTTTTCTTTCTAATTTTAAGAATAGTTTTTGCTAGGGATGTCGGATCATACATTTCAGATAATAATATATACAATGCTTCACGGGTCAGACAAAATTCTACCAGGGGGCGCCATTTGCCCAGGCCTGTTCTAGGGCAACCAACTCAACACAGGCTTACTTGAAATTAGTAAACGAGCTACTCGGTGATGCGCGAGGCATATGTTGAACTAGTCTCCTAAAATTCTACGCAATCATACGAACTTCTCGTCCTTTGCATTGATAGCAATACATTACCTCCGATTTTTTATATCCTCTTCATCAATATAATCTCCAAATAATGATAATTAAAATCTCTACATACGTGTGCTGCGGAAATGTATGTTTACGATACAACTAATTACTAATTTCTAAAGACAATTAGAAACTCACCATTAATTAGCGTTCTCCGTCGGCTCATAAAAGACGCCCTGTCCATGATTTTAACTTGGCGTCGTCGTCCAGCGCAAATCAGTCACCAGTTCCACAAGTTTGAATAAAAGTTACAAAATGCAAACAACCGAAGTCTTTCAACTTTCGAATAAGTTAAGGTAACAATAAATGCCCGTATCACTTCTTGTCGATATGTAAACATGTGCTCACTAACTGGCAATCAGTTTGTCTTTTGTCAAATTAAATACTATTAAAATACCGCAATAAATTAAATGGCAAGGTGTATAAAATGCGTGAGTTTGTGTGTATTCCCTGCAAAGTTATCTCGATGGGAATGTATCGTTTTAAGGGCACTTGGTATCAATCTCAATAAAAACCGATTACAAAACTCGCTTGCTATGAAACAAGTCGCTCAATATGCATTTAAGGCCACGTTGTAATCAAATTCTCTTTGTGATTTTTTGTAATATTCTATATGGTTTCTAATTAAGATTTCTTTACCTTAAGTAAAAAAAAAAATAGACGTTAATCTATTTCGATATAGTTTAAGAAATTGCTTTTGAGGTAGCTTTGTAAAAGTTAGTATTACAAAAGGTGTGATTGTTTGCCGCTTAGGACAAACCGATAACCGAAAGCACGTTAGTTGGACGCAATCGGCGAAGGATGGCGAATTCGCTCCGATATTGTTTATCCGGTCGGCGGTCGTTGCGCTTCACAGGAGGATGATGCTCGCTCTTTTCGTTCTCTTCGACGACCAACTGGCAAGAACAGGCGACTGGTGCCGGTTGACGAGAAGCGTCCAGCCATTGACCAAAACTGAAACGTGAAGAATTCACAACGTTGAAACACAATTAACAGGGACGAAGTTTTACATTATGTACAATTGGACAGCGGTAATGTTGCCTGAATAGTTAACCAAGTCGTCGAAGTCGGAATCAATGTCAATACGCAATTCACCCAATTGAACTTGCACCACGTATATGAATTGATGATGGGGGATGGTTCGTCCTTGACTGGGTTACGCTCAGCTGCAGTTTCTCTCACGTACGCGATGCAGGCCAGATTGACCCGCACTTGTCCGAACGTCCTTCGATTACTAATTCATAACTATATCCTCTATACAGTCGAGACTATTACATATATAAATTCACTGCTTATTCAGCCCCTTGCTTCTATTTCCATATAGAAATGTGCTTAATTATAGTCCTTTTTGAGTCTAAATTATCTTCTTGTTTAATGAGGGGAATATGTGGAGGTCGGTCAATATCGCCAATTATTAGCATATTACTATTTATTTCTAATTTTCCTGTGAAACTATGTATAATTTTAGAACCATTATTTCTTATCCTCAGTATATTTCATATTAGTAGTCAATTATATATGGCAGAAGTGATCTTTTTTCCAACATATAGTTCCAGTAACAGCCTATATATAATATAATCGAATACCAAGGCGGTTTCCGCAGAAATAAGGCCCTGCACAGAACAAATCCTAAGTGTACAAATGCTGTTGAAATACTATAAGTCCAGGAACAAAGACCTATTCGTATCGTTTATTGATTTTAAGAAAGCATATGAC